>JAULBZ010006787.1:0-12067 GCA_032360805.1 Neoturris breviconis | reverse complement strand
CGGGGATTTAATTTCGCGGAGCACCCCAAAATCCGCGAAATCCGCGAAATTTAATCCGCGCGAAAATTAATACACTTCAGATAGATATATGTTCATGAATGATACATGTTGTTTTTTCCATTTACCTGTCGGAATTGTGATTTGTAATTACATTTCCCCTCAAAGTTAGACTTCGCGAAAATAAATTCTGGCGAAAAATGCCATTTGTATCAATTTGTGAAAACAAATTCCCGCGAAAAGCAAGAAGAAATTGCTCGTGAATTGGACATGTACCAAAGTGAGCATAGTTAAGGGTTACAAGTACAGAACAAGAAGATAAGATAAGATAAGATAAGATAAGATAAGATAAGATAAGATAAGATAAGATAAGATAAGATAAGATAATTTATTTATCAAAGGTATAGCTCAACAGCTGAAAAAATAAATAAATAAAAGTACTACTTTTGAAGGGAGACCATATCTAAGAGCAAAAGCTAAGACGAGGATACGGCCACCCTTGGACGAATATGATAAACGACACAGGACACAAAATACGGCACAAACATAATAGTCACCAGATAAATGAATTGTGTGAGAACTATGCAAAATCTGTTACTAGAGAGGATTAATAATATACTTCTTTAGATCACTTTTAAGATTAAAGTAATCTATGGAAACAGACTTTCTAGTCATTTATGACTGTATCTTATTCTAGGAAGTAATGGTATTAAATGTAATATAATGTTTACCAAAACAAACGGTATTGACGGTAGGGAGATTGAACGCGAGTGCCCTGAAAATTTGGATGCTGCCACAAAAGTCATAGCCCATCCAAACTTCATTTGGTGGACTAAAATAAAATTCTAAGTCCAAATGGGACTGTGGTCAAAGTCTCATAGGGTGGATCTTATTTGGGGGGATGTGGACCGGAAACGCCATTCGGTTAACTTAGGACATCTGAGGCCAGGCTTTTATTCTCGCTGCCTCACAGATTAACATGAATAAAACAAGTTTAAACTCACTCTGATCCTGCTGACTGTAGCACTGCGTACTCATATATATAAAGCAGCTAGTAGAGAATTAAAGTGGTGTAGGTTATAAACCTCTCTAGTTAACTCACGAACTTTATTAATTCCTCGCATAAAATGATAAGTTTCTGCAAATATGTGTTGTCTTTAGGCAGCCATTTTCACAAGAATAAACCTTGTGCTATATATCATTATGCAGAATAGAGTAATATTCAAAGTGGATATTCATCGAGGAATCCATTAAATTCAAATATAATCCAAATTGTAAATTTGAAAAATTAAATTGAGTATAATAAAGTTTTAAAATTAAAACCTATTTCAAATCCAAATTGTAGGTTAGAAAATTTCAAAAAATTATGAATCCAAATAACCCAAATATAATCAATTCTCGTAAAAAAATTCAAATCCAAAAATAATCCAATTAGAAAAACTATCAATTGGATTCTAACTAGATCATCTGGATTGAATCCATATAATCCAACTTTGAAGCCAGATATTTTTACCAGAGGAAATTTTAGAATATGAATATTGTTTAGAAAAAGCACCAAATCTAGAGGGTTACTAGTTCTTGTTTTATAGCTGTTTTCTTTGAGAGCAATATTGAGGGTTAGATTGCATGAGGGTTACACTAATCTCTCTGTTCCAATGGTTAATTGCTACTAAAAACCTTGACTATGGAATAAATGTAGCTATCAGAACTTGTTCTAGAAAGATTGAGTTTTATTAAAGTGAGTAACATCGAGGGTTACATTTCAAAATTGGATGTAAATTTAGAATTACATTCATAATTATAGCTAAAAGTAATATTTTTGACGTATTTAACTAAAGGTAATTCAAGTTCACATTTTTCAACCATCTCAAACTCATAAAAAAACAGAAGAAGAAATAAGTAAAAAGATCAATTTGGAGGGATACAGCCCTTAGTAAGGAGAATGCCTAAAATACACATTCTGTGTTATAACAGTAGCGCATATCAATGACACATTTTGAGAAAAAAACCTTTATTAGAAGCGGTGTGTAACCCTCAACCCTCGGGTTGAATATTTTTGGACCTTTCTCATAGTAGAGGGTTAACTAGTCTGTAGTATGCTTTTTTGTAGAGAAAGATACTGAACATTTATTCAAAAATGAGGGTTACAGTAAATACTACGTTTTTGTATCCTTTATTTAACCCTCGAAAAAGTTCCCAAAACTAGAAAAAAATTAACTTTTTTTTGTATATGCAATATTATTAGCCTATCCTGTAAGACTTTCCAGGGAAATTTTTCAAAATATCTCTCATATAAATTGTGAGGGTTACAATAAAGTCAGACTGTTACAATCAGCCCTCAGAATAACTCTAATATACAAATATTTTTTAGTTCAGCCAATGCATAATAAAAATATTTGTAACATATTAAATTTTAGTTAAAAATAAGTGAAGCAGCCCTCAGATATGCTCATTTTCCTAAAAAACATGTTTTTCCAAAATAAAAAAATGTCACACTATTTTTTCACACGTTCAAAAATAAGTTCCCATGAAAACGGCATTAATTTTCGCAGGTATATACTTATTTTCGTGGGTCGGAGAAAGCAGGTTTTGCACATTTATTTTCACAGTTGGAGATCGCACAGTAATAGACTTTTCAAAACCATTCTTTAAGAGAGTTTGTTTTTTCGGGACATTTATATTTGCAGTTGATTTCATGTAACAAACCTTTCATGAGCACTTGTTTTATCAGACTTGGTCAAACCATGGTCAAACGCACTCAGTTAAAATTAATGTTTGTAAAAAAATAATGCCGTAAGGGTTATATAAATCTTAATAATATCATGCTATATAGTTCCACCAGCGCGTTTATCTTGATCGCACTGACTTTTCAGACTTTTTAGTGCAACAGCTACCATTTCGAAATTTGGCATCAGAATTCGAGTCAATATTCCGTAAAGATTTCCCAAAAATATTTCCATTACATCCACTCGGGTCCGAGTTTAGTGCAAAAAGGTTCCAAATTGCATTTTCGGTCCAATGAACCAAAAATGTGTGTTATCATCCTAAAATTGACATTATAGACATACCACGAGACTGCTGGCCTATTTTTTAAAGATATCTGTGACTCGACCTGACACCGGGTATTGGCAAAAAGAGTGATTTTTCAAAAAGTATACAGCACTTGATTTACATACAAGGACCACATTCACTAAAATCATATAAAAATATTCACCAAAATCACAAAAATGTGACTTAAAAACTTTTCTCAATAATAAATATATTCACATAAATAACTAAGAATTTAGATATTATTTGATTTGATTTTTGTTTGCATAATGTCAGAAATATCGTTCCTGTTCGATGATTTTTATTTTATAGAGCCGTGTAGGAATCATGCTTTTTAAACTAATTAATTCATAAAGATGATCCAACAGCAGGACATCAGGTACAAAATGTTAATTATGAATGTTAATAAAAGGATCTACTGCTGTTATGTAGATCATTATGTACTAATACCAGTTTTACATGGTTGCTTTTCTTATTAACCAACTTTTGTCGTAACAATAAAGGAAAACATTTCTACTTTTTACTTGGTGTTTAATGAAAAGTTGAATCAGAGACTAAATGCTAATTATGGAGTTTGGGCTTATTCAAGCGAATACTAGTTTCTACGAAAAAGTGTATAGATTTATTTTTGCTGATGAGGCAATTTTTCAGATTTAACATTAAAAATTTTGAAGAAAAAATTAGACTTTCTTACAATAACTTAAAGTCATCTAAACACATCTTAAATTTTTATTTTTGTGAATTGACACATTTGAGAGGTATTTTTATGAATATGATAGAAATTCGCAAAATTCTTATAAATTTAATCTGCGCAAATACTTATCACCTTCAAGGTTTATTTATATTCATGCTGTTTTATTGTTGTGCAAAACATTGATGTTTGTACCATGCAATTTGTATTATCATTCATTTCAGCAGATTGGTGTGATTTTCAAATCGTTTCGGCTTCTAGTTTCATGTTGGATGAGAAACATAAAAGGTCTAGTTTACAAGAAACTAATGAAATCCAACGATAGATACATAGAAGTTTCATAAAAATATCATAAAAATATAATAGAAGAAACTAGAAATAAAGAGCATATTTTACAATGACAGTAAACCTTGTGCTTGCCTATAGATTTCTGGAGACTAATCAGAGAGACGGATGCCTTGACTGGGTCTGGAAGATGATTCCAAGCCAGTGCTCTTCTGAGAAGAACTAAGTTCGACCCTATCGATTTTTTTACTCGCGGTAGCCGACATCCATCCATCAGAATAACCTATTGGTCGTTAAATTCACTAAACTCAGAGTTCACGATAGAATATGTTTTCTTGTAAAGCATATCCTTACAAAGAACCAATAAATTTGCTAGATCATTGATTTCGCCAAATAATTATAAATATCCTATTCTATAAAATGATAAAAATAAACAACATATATAAAATAACGATGGTGCGAATAAATCTTAGCTCTTCATCCCGTCCATGTTTATATACCCATATTACTCCGATAAATGCCGAGTTCGTCTATTTAATTTTCGAGATTTTTAGGGGCATTTTATTCGAGGGAGGCGTTTATTTCAAAACTTGAAAATTTTATCAAAGAGACGTATATTCTTTTCAGTAATTTCATCGAACTACAAAACTTTACTCATCTATAAAATTGCGTTTTTATTCTGAACCAAATGATCTCTTCAAACGGATTAGGCCTTAACTTTTCTTTTAAAACGGAAAGCTGTGACTTTAATATGTGTAGCTACAATATTATTTCGCGAGCATTTGCGAGGTATTTATTCGAAAGTAATTTTTTTAAAATTTTATAGCTGTTGAAAAAGAGGGGATATATCCGAAGGCAACTACTACTTGAGGGAAGGAGGGCTTTTATTCGTATTAATAATTAATACGGTAGCTAAAACACACAATGTTAAAACAATTATTTAGTCCGTTGCAACCCATCGTACTTTGACAGTGTAGGTACAGTAAATTCTCTGTGCGGGAAGATCATTACTTTAATATTCAAGAAGAACAAAATATTGGAAGAAATAGTTTTATGCGGAGTTTATTCATTGTCCATTTCATTTTTTATCATCTTATTCTCTGTCTCTATATCTCCTAGAATTGTTGCAGCCAATTCTCCAATCAATTTATTAGCTTCTTCTTTAGTTGGCAAATCATTCATAATGCTATCCACAGTTTCGTCAACAGCTCGGATTGCGAGTGCTGCAGAGCGATTAATCTTTCCTAATGATAACCAACAGAATCCTGACTGTTTGATTGCATCCATGAATTCGTCTTTTAAGTCGGTATCACATAAAGCTTGGACTTCATCATTTGCAGTCAAGGACTTACATTGCTTGTGAACACCTTCCCAAAATTGCTTCGTGTTTAGAAATACGGTTTTGACCTTTCCAAGCGTTTTAATTGATACTTCAAGAGACATGATTGCTTTTTCTAATTCATTTTCGCTGATATTAGAATTCTTTAGTGCTTCTAGTATTCCGGCTAGTTCAGAATTACTTTGCCTTGCTTCTGCTTGTAACTTTCTCTTTAACTCATTTGCTTTTGCTTCTCTTTCTCTGGCTTCCCCAGCAACTTTATTTGCATTATCCGCAATTTTACTCCCAATGACTGGTACAATAGCAGCAAGCATCCCTATTGTTTCACGCTTTGAAGCCATAGCTGCATTCTTTTCAGCTTCTTCATTTGCTTCATTAATCGTAATGACTAATTCTTTTGACAATTTTTCCTTTCTAGCACGCTCGGCCTCATACTCGTTCGCTTGATCGATAACTTTTTTCTTTTCTTCTTCCGAGACATTACGATTATCGTTTGCTTTCAGCAACGCTTCTTCGGAAAGTTTAGTTAAGTCATCAGATTTCATTACCAATTTATTGGATTCATCTGCCATTTTCTGTGCAAATTCAGCACATTTACCAAGCATCTTCAATGCCTTATCCATTTTGTCTTTCTCAGTCATGGTGATTGCTAATTTGTGAAATGATAGAGCTTTCAACACGACTTCTACAAACGTAGAGCTAGTCAATACTGATTCTTTGACTAAATTTTGGTAGTTGCTTAAAACTTTAAGGACAACAGTACTGCAAGAAAATCCTTTGCTACCAGAGTATGCTAGCTGTAATAATTGCCCTACTTGAGTAAGCTTTTTCATTGCATCTTCAACATTGATCGTGTAATAGGTTTGTACATTCTGTTCCACAATCTGATTGATTTCAGGAATATTGCAACGTTGTTCAATAGCATCCCAGCCTTTTATTTCGAATATCTCTTTATTCTCTAGTCCAACAATTTGATTTGATTGATTTACCACAGCCATGATTAATTTCAATTCAATGCTGCGATATTTTTCTTCGGTATGTCTAAAGCTGTAAAAACACAAGATTATTTTCCTGGAATTACATTTTATCTGCTTCCCTAGCAATTACCTTTCTGCGTTGCATAGCCTTAGCATCGTAAATTGTCTATTTAAGATCTGAAATTTAAGGTGTCTTATATTCCTTTAATAATTTAGTACGTGGAAATACTTTAGGAGCATTAACTTTCGCGGGCATTAACTTTCGCGGATTTTGACCCCATTTGCGAAAGTAAAATACGCGAAAAATCCTATATTCATCCATTCGCGAAAGTTTATGCTCGCGAAACTTTTCGAAATTTCAAAATTTCTTCTATGTACTTTAGTCTGGAATCATATCACCCTAAAGACGATATTTTTAGTATACTAGGCCCATCTTAGTTTAGCCTCTTTTTTTTCGTCATATGATTATAAAAATCGGAAAATCAGTTATTGGGAAGATCCTGAGCAAAAAGAACAAAATGCATTCGACCTATCTGATGAGGAGCCATTTGATGAAAAGATATAGTATCTTTTTGGAAGGAATAAAGTATGATGATAAGTCAATAATTATTGTGTTTTTCTCTTTCCATTCTCCCTGAATCCATTGAAATAAAGAATAGAAATTCTCCAATTATTCCTTTAAATACGAAAAACAATTACTATTTTTGCTCATCCGCGAAAGTTTATGCTCGCGAAAAATTCTCTTTTGTACGATCCGCGAAAGTTTGTGCTCGCGAAATGCAAACATTTCGCGGATTTTTGAAACCGCGAAAGTTAATGCCCGCGAAAGTTAATGCTCCTAAAGTACCATAAACCCCATAGAAAATAGAGAAAACTTTCATCTGTTCGTCTAAAATTGCCAATTAGACCCGTTCTTGCCGATACTCCACTCCCCTCGCATAGCTTACACGTGCAAAAATTGAAAACATCTGCAGTGGAGGGCCGCATAAAATAATAAAAAAGACAAAGTTTGAAAGCGGTGGAGTGCCATACGAGAGTGTTAATACTCGACCTTGAGTAAACGAAATCGAAACATATTTTGCGAGTCCTTCTAAAATGTTGCCTTGAATGATGGTACCAAATACCAAATATTAAGGAAGCACAGCGGTCTGCTTCCAGTCAGTAATAAATGAGCAAATACTACACGGTTTTAAAAGGACATACTTTATAAGAACACCAAGGTTCAAATTTTGAGAAAAATAAGAACAAATTCAGAACAACTTGACGCTGTCAAGTCATTATTTCAACATAACGCTATGTTGGCTCCATGATGAATGTTTTAATTGTTTTAAATGTCGAAAGCATTCTTATTAAAAAAAGAATTGAGGTACAGGACCCATAGCAACAGATGCTTCAAACACACTCCAGAAATAAAAGTCCATAGCAACCGTCTCTTTTAAGACTTCATAATCTAACAACAAAATATGAATAAGATAATTACTTACATATGCGACTTTAATAGAATCGAATCGACACCAAGTAAGATAAATCCTCCACACAGAATGCGCTCTCGAATATACAGTTATTCTTTGATTTGCACCCTTTTTATACCATGCAACGAATTATCTCATTTGTTGGGAGGATTTCAATTTTGATCACATAAGTGTGTTAAAAAACAAACTCGGTGCCTTATTTTCTCCTAACACAATGTCATTTTAGATCTAAAAATAGTTCTCTTTTATTTTGTAATTAGAAATAGTAAACCGAGTTGGCACATCACGCTGAAATGTTGTCTCGTTTCTATATCGTCACAAGTTGTTCTTTTAGTTTCGATTGTATGTATTTGATGTAGATTTTAATATTTATATTAATGACTTTTTCTGGGAAAATGAACAAACTGACGTATGTAACTACGCTAATGATACAATCATCTATGCCTGTGATCTTAAATTAAATAATTGATTACAAAGATTAGAGCATAAATCACTATTAGCGATCGAGTGGTACAATGCAAAAGTATACGAAATTAAACGCAAATAAATGTCATTTCATTGTATCTAGGAATAAGTTTGATCATATTCGGGCCAAAATTGGCGAGAGCTCATCAGAAAAACTTCTTGGAGTTGAATTAAGTAGTAATTTGAATTTTAAACCACATATTGATAATATTTGCAAAAAAGTAAACAGAAAGTTATAACTGCGTTAGCTAGAATCAGTAGATTGAAAAAAAGAAGAGTCCTTATAAAATCTTTTGTAGAGTCACAATTTGCATATTGTCCTCTAACTTGGATGTTTCATGATATGATTTTAAATAACAAGATAAATCGCGTTTACGAAAGGGCACTTCGTATTGTTTACTTAGATAATATTTCGTCTTTTGATGAGCTGCTAGTAAAAGATGGATCTTTTAATATTCATCATAAAAACATACGACGCTTTAGAATTTTATAATTACTTTCATATAGATTGGAAGTTATAATGAACTAAGCTTGGGAAAAATTTAAACCTATTGGCATATTTTAAGTGACAGGGCCTTTTTGACCACGTAACCCACCATAAAAACTATACAGAGTAACGAAAAAGCTGTAGTTCTTCACGCAAGAAATATAATATAATCCTAAGTAAATAAAAAATGATTTTCATAATTTTGAGAATTTGGCATTTAAAAAAAAATTTGGGACTGGAGAAAAATTAATAAATTTCTGGTAGATGTACTCAAGAAAACATAAATGTGAAAGATCAAAGATCTCAGATGCATTTTTTGACTAGAAATCGGCAAAGACCGTTTTTTCAGAGAACTACTAAGAAAACGACTATGGAAAGTCTCAAGAGATTTATCTCGAAGGTTTTGCATTTGTATCTTGTAAGTGAGTGTGAGTTTACCAAGTATGTCGAAGTTGTGTTGTTATTGGCTAAAATGTTGTTTGAATGAAACTTACCGTGGCCCATATCTTCCACCTAAGTTCTAACTAAAAGTCATAAGCTTACGGAAAAAAAATTCGTGACTGGATTTCCAAAGTATTATTGAAAAATATTTTAAATTCTTTGTCGGTGATGTTGCTTTTGAAATATGTTGTTGATTTATCTTGTTGACAAAATATATCATTCAGGTATTATATGATTTATGTTCCTGTTTTCAGGGATTATATGAGTTATGTTTCTGTTTATTTGATGTAGTTTATCCATTTTGAATTGATGACGAGAATATGAAACTATTGATGACGAGCACTATATTGAAAAGAATCACTGCGGCACCACAAAGATGCAACACCAACATTAATTTAGGGAAAAGGGGTGTTTGGGAGGAGAAGGAAAATGGATTATTAGATTTTCATAAATCATTGAACCTTGCGAATCATGACGAATCCTCAACGCCACAAATGGAAATGAGTAGATTAGGCAACCTTTACATGGACCCCTAAATAAGGTTCCACGGCGCGAAAGACTATTGAATACTGACCCGTATAACTCCACATTCAGACTGTGTATTACCATATATAGCAATAGTCCATATACGGAGTTATACTGGTCCGTATTCAGTAGTCTTTCACAGTGTGTTCACCCTAAACAAAGGTGACCAAATTGCAGTTTAATTAAGACGTAAAGGCTATTATAGCTGTTTCTAGCTGGCTAGTACCCATACTCTTGAAACAAAGTCGGATTTTTGTGCTGTTCATCTTGTAAATCAAATCACATGAATTTTGCTTTGTCTTACATATTTGTGTGACTTATTCTCTGAATTTTCAAAGTGTTCCACCTTTTCCGATAATCTGGGAGTCACGGAAAACAAAATTTCATAAATTTTCACGATGTTTGGACCGTTCTACAATTTATGTTGAAAAAATCTGTTCGTCATTTTTTTAAACCGCCTATACATATACAGTATAGCTTCGAATAAACGTCTAAGCGCATAAAGTTTTATTCTAGATATGCATTTATTCGAGACGAATAAATGTCAATATGCAAAACGAGATTGAAGTACTTCGACATTGTATTAAAACAAAATCCTTTGTGATTTCGAGGCGTTTATTGGAGGATATACGGTAAATGTTTGCAATAAACAAAAAGGATACTAACTTTATACATACAGCTATACAATATGTAACACCTATTTTTTTATTATTATTCAGAAACGGTTTGGATGCTTTTTGCTCACAATAGATAATACTTTTACTCAGAATCTATTTGATATCTTTCATTCACAATAAATACAGCATAAACCAGTCAAAATAAATGCTAAAAGGTAGCTTATGCTTAACTGCACTGATGAGCTGTAGCGTGTGATTCTCCGTTTCTATGTCGTAACCGATAACAACAATACAGAGCGGGAAAATTTGCAAATTTAAAAACAAATTAAACAGAATAAGTCTTCAGAAAATTCAGACGATCGTGGACATAAATTATTTAATACACAAAGTCCAATAATCCAAGTTCCTTTCCTTCTCAAACACACTTCCCCCTAAATCAATTTTGTTGTGCCGCAATGATTCTTTTCTATATCTATAGTGCTCGTCATCAATTCAAAATGGAAAAACTACATCAAATAAACAGAAACATAAATCATATAATAGCTGAATAATATATTTTGTCAACAAGATAAATCAACAACATATTTCAAAAGCAACATCACCGACAAAGAATTTAAAATATTTTTCAATAATACCTTGAAAACCCAGTCACGATTATTTTTTTCTGCAAGCTTACGACTTTAAAAATCGTTTGTAAGACAAAATTTAGGTGGAAGATGGACGGGCCACGTTAAAGTTCATTCAGACAACATTTTAGCCAATAACGTCACAACTTCAGTATACTTGGTAAACTCACACTCACTTACAAGATACAAATGCAAAATCTTCGAGATAAATCTCTTGGGACTTTTCATTGTCGTTTTCTGCATTTAGTTTTCGCTTGTAACATTGATAATTTGTCACAATTGGCGGCTAAGTATCTTAATAGTTTTCTGGAAAAACAGTCTTTGCCGATTTCTGGTCAAAAGATTCATCTGGGATCGTTGATTTTAACATTTATGGCGCAAAAAACTGTTGACCCCTTACCAGAAATTTATTAATTCTGGCTGCTCCAGTCCCAAATTTCCACCTTTTGTAAATGCCAAATTCTCAAAATTATGAAAATCATTTTTATATATTTTTTTTTGAAAAAAATGACGAAAAGATTTTTTCAACATAAATTGTAGAACGGCCCAAACATCGTGAAAATTTATAAAATTTTGTTTTCCGTGACTCCCAGATTATCGGAAAAGGTGGAACACTTTGAAAATTCAGAGAATAAGCCACACAAATATGTAAGACAAAGCGAAATTCATGCGATTCGATTTGCAAGACGAACAGCACGAAAATCCGACTTTGTTCCAAGAGTATGAGTACTAGCCAGCTAAAAACAGCCTTTACGTCTAAATAATCTTGCATTTAGTTACCTTTGTTTAGGGTGAACACAGTGTGAAAGACTACTGAATACGGACCAGTATAACTCCGTATTTGGACTGTCTTTTTGCCATATATGGTAATACACAGTCTGAATATGGAGTTATACAGATCAGTATTCAGTAGTCTTTCGCGCCGTGAAACCTCATTTAGGGGTCTATGTAAAGGCTGCCTAAGTTTACTCATTTTTATTTGTGGCGTCGAGAATTAATCACAATTCGCAAGCTACAACTCTTCACGTAAATTATGAGACGTTTTTTAATTTTAGCAAGCAATACACACCACAAGCAAAACGCAAGTGCTGAAAATG
>JAULBZ010006786.1:0-12068 GCA_032360805.1 Neoturris breviconis | reverse complement strand
AGATATAATTGATTAAAGTCGTAGGAAATTATGTATTTTCTATGCTCACTGTGTGGCAGCCATCTTGTTTGACAAACTTTCTGTTTTCAGAGAAAAGAGTTGCTTGTTTTGCCACTTCTTGACATTTTTAGACTCGGAAACTTTCTGAGTATATTCAGTGTGTGTCACTTATCCATTTGACATCAAAAAAGATTATGTACCTTTAAGCCACCCGCAAATTGGATCACAATTTATTATTTATTATTCTTATTTATTATTAAAATGTCAATTCTTGATATTCTTTTATGTTCTCTTTGACTTGTAGATATATGACCTAATCCCACCCAACCTCAATATTTGGTATCCTCGGATTGAGTTGAAGAGAATATCTGGTAATATCTGTTATTAAAGGAAATCGCTGATTGCCAAACTGAAAACTAACACTTGTTTTTACTGATTTATTTTTGCTTGCTTATGGCAAAACTAGCTAGATAATACTTTTAAGAGTATCTCTACGGATAACTAGATCATTTATTTGTCGACGGATAACTCAGCTATTAACTTTCGTTATTTATTATATCCGGAAAGTGCATGATAATGTCTGTTCCTGCACAACAATTATTTACATAATATACATGATAATAAATTAAATATATAAGCTAAGACCTTTCCCTTTTCTTATTAGGAACGCAATATTTTAATAGTTTATGACACAAACAGTAATCTTTTCTCTTGCAGAAGCAACCATTGTGTTCCGCGTTACATCCTTTCGACGTGTGACATTTTTTATATAATATGCATTTACCACTGTTATCGGTTATGTTGAAATGCATTGGTAAACTGGACTGGTCCAAAAATTCTTCTTTGATTGGTTGCTATAAAAAATATAATATATTTCAGTGTCATCTTGGTGCAAATATCTTCTTATTAATAGACCTATTCACAAATTCATGAAAACGAGGCGTTGCCTGCTCAAAGTAGAACTTGATGCAATGCAGTAACTTCGTGATTATTCGATAGTGCAGAGTAGCCCGACTGAACCAATACTGACCGTACTAAATAATACTGACCGTACTAAATAAGCTGGTCCGGTATAAATAAGCTGGTCCGGTATAAAATTATGAAATTAGCTACTATAAAATACACTATCGCATATTGACATACACAGTGGTTTAGCTACATCGAATATTGAAGTTCAATATATTATATCGCATTTGCTATTGAATTGGATATTTATAAATTACCATATAATAGACCTTTTCATAAAACAATGAAAACAAGGCTTTCGTTGTTCCAAGTAGAACTTGATACAATGCAATAACTTTCTTTGCGTGCATTGACTTAAGTCACATGTTTTTAGTACGAGAGTTTAGCGTACGGCGAGAAAATGATTGGAAAGTAATATCGGTATTTGTGATTTTCAAAGAAGTTAGTATGTCATGAGATTGAAATACCCACTATCCTCAAGGTATAGCTTTTAGCTGATTTACAAGAAACTAATTAGAGCGAGTGCATTTGTTATTATCGATTGTTTGTTTATGCTTACACTGCCCGCACACTATCACTTGGAATGATTTATTGACTTTTATCGAGCGTGTTAAGAAGGAAAATTTTAATAATTGAGAATATCCGTACATTCGAAATAACAATGAAGGTAATAAATTCCAACGTAAAGTTAGATAAGCGCTAGAAGTATAACGCCATAACACGGGACCGCAAATGGGGAGGAACCAAGACCAATCTGTACCGTATTTCTCTATCTAAAGCCTTGAGCGTTAGACAAAAATTTCCACTTTTTTATGGTGGGGTGGTAGGGGGGCGTTAAATATAGAGGGGCGTCAAATAGACAGCGTTACTTTAAAAAATCATGATGTCTATGACAATGATGTCTAAATTAACAATGTCAAAACAATAATATATATCTAAAAATTATAAGACGTCTAATTCCGGCATGGTATAGAAGTGGGACGGGGTCCCGGGACCCATAAAAGTAAGACCACTGAAATAAAAGTGGGACCTAGAAAATTAAAGAGAAACATTGAAACAACAAGCGACGTCACAAGACCCTATTCAGTTTCGGCCTCCCTACTTTTCATCATTTTTTACTCATATGAATGACTAAAGTATTGAGTTTTTTACTAATGTTCTTTACAAAATAATTTTGAATATGGATTATGCGAAGAAATGTTTCAAATTTAGCCATTCGCGAAATTTACTAATCGGTAAAACGCTCACATTTCGTGTAATTTTTCCTGGCGAAAGTTTCTGTCAATATTAGGGTTAATCAGCCCAGTGGGCACACGATGTCGGACGTCGGAACAACGTCAAAACGATGTTGCGATGTTCTTTCAACGTTGTTCAAACGTCGTGTGCTGACAGGGTATGTCTTAATCTCTCCGATCGATAACAGAAAATATAATTGCATGATATGTCATTCCCGCTTTGTTGTAAATTGTAATGCAATATTACTTACCGGTAATGCGTAAATATCCATTATGATTATCGTCAATATAAGTAATCCTAAACGTGATAAGACATTGTTAAATAAATCTATAGAGAACACTCTAATTGGTCAACAGTGGGACCAATCATTAACAGGTTCGCAGACCTGACCTTTTGACATTTTGATACAAATTGATACTTGACAGAAGATTTCGAAATTATAGTTACTTCCGAGTTGTTGGTTACTTACATTCCTTAGCTACAGGGAACAAAGTTCTCAGTCTCATGTTGGTTACAGTTAATAGGAGTAGATCGTAATTGCACATCAAGTTTTGCATATTGAAATATTGAAAGATGTAAGGAATACAGTTATCAAGCAAAGTCTTATGTCCAGTTTACTGTGACATACTGCAAGAGAAATTTCATGAAGTAACAGTCAAACTTTCTTACCTTTTATAATAGCGTCCATGTTCAAAATATATTAATCTGTGCTCATAGGAGATTGGTAAAAACTAGTACCAATCAAGCCATATTTATACGGTCTGAACATTCTTTGAAAAAGGAAATGTCATACAATTTGACATATTGTTTGAGGATACCATGATATTTTGAGCATCCTGAGAATTTTCACTGCCAAATGGCTAATTAAAACAAACAACATAGAAATCGTTTGAAAAACTAATAAAGGAAAACTGCCTCATTAAGGATTTGATTAATTTGCGGCTTAATGAGTATTTTTTTGCAAGAAGTTGCGGATTATCCCTATTATCTGCGTGGGTTTGCACGTTACCTGTTGTTACCTGTTGATACCTGTTGTTTCTAGACGTATAAGATCTATCCGGTTAAAATTTTAATTTTAATTGATTTAGCTACAGTAGTTATACCCATGTTCATAGATTTTACAAATTACTCACAGGTGAAGCACTCGGACATACACATGTACTGTATATTCGTATAACCTGCCAATTTACAATCCACATATGGAGTTATCCGTATGCCTTTTTTCTTCTGGAATATTTTAGGTGTAATTCTCTGATTTGTAATTGTAGGTTTCGAGAAATGTTTTTTCACATTGGGATACATTTGCTTGGATTATCATTATTTTTTTTATTTTTTTTTTTTTGGGGGGGAGAGTATTTAAATTAATTAAGACCCTCCAATTTGTTAATTTGGAAAGAACCAGTAACCCCCTCCCCAATTTGTTAACCCCCTTCCCCCCAAAAAAACCCAAAGTAATTCAAACAAGTTCATCCAAGTGGAAAAACCCTTTTTCAAACCTTTACTGCAGACTTTGCAAGTTTTTGTTCACTGGGATGAACTTGGAGTTAGAAAGAAATCAAGACACAAATTGTACAGGGATCAAATGAATACGATTTGTGTTTAGATAATTTGAAAATTTACAATCATTTCCTAAAATTCAAATGACCTCTCTCCCCCACCCCCACTCCGAACTATTGTATACCCCCAAATTAACGTATAGTATACTAGTATGACCCATTTCAATTTATTATGTTCCCCCCCCCCAAGCTACAAAATTATACCACCCCTCTCCTTATTTGGTATATTTGTATGCAAAGATTATAACTTGATGTCGGTATTTAACGTTTTACGTGTCAAAACTATGATATCAGTGGACAAAAACTTGTTCAAAGTTCGTATTAAAGACGGCTAGAACGTTGGTATAACGTTTTTACTGCGGAATTTGAACAGCTGTTTGCCCACTGGGATAGCGTGATAAAAGCAACCTTCTCTCCCAGCGCTCACTTTGAATTTTGAAAAAAACTACCGCTGTTACTAGTTTTTAGTGCGGCATATTGCACTTAAGACTATGTCTGGTTTCTCTGGTTTCTTTATTTTATTGATTCCTGTCATCAAATGTCGTGACATCCATAAAATAAAGCATAACAGTAAATTTATTCAGAACAACGAATGAAACATAACAATAAATTTATTCATAACAACGCTGGCACGTATTTATACGTTGCAGTTCCGAATAAGTAATCAGCGTAAGGTAGATACAGTCATTACTATTATTATCGGTGATCAAACTAAGAATGCTGGCAACGATCCGATTACTTGCAAGCTTTCTGGCGTAATAATTATAATTATAGCTACGTAGTGCCTTGCAAAATGGAGACTAAGAACTCTTTGCAACTGAAATAGACGATAACACAAAATGAAATATAGATGCTGATTTACCTGTCACGAAAATAACTACAGTACAGCTGGTAGTGTAATTGCTCGGCAAGCGAGAGGTCGCAGGTTAAAATCTCACTCAATCCACTTTTCACATTAATGTTTCAGCAATGATCATAACACACGTCTGTGGAATTAACAACTCCACGTATCTACATTCATGTACATATAGTGTTTTTATCTAAGCTCCAGTAACTACATTACGAATACCGGATAACTCGAACAGTGTGTCGAACCATATATTACCCGAGAAGTCATGTAAAACGTTTATGTAAAACAGGATATAAAAACATAAAACTCGATGAAAGGGGTATTGTGCCAGACAATTTTTCAATGATCTCCTCAATAGCATGCAACTTCGAAATATTGAAACTTCGGTTAACTGGAATATTTGTTAATTCGTACTAATCTCTTATTCCCGTGGAGATTAGAATTAGCAGACGTTAATTGTAGCTACCAAATACCTTGTTTTCATTCAAGTTCCCTCCAAAATATATACATGTATACATAGTCTAGGTTGTATGCCAATTAGCTATTTTGTGGTGAACAGACACGGTGTGAAAAGTCTACTGAATGCGACACAAGGTGTATATGGAGCTATACGTGTCCGGATTCTTTCACCCTAAGATAGATCCAAGTTTGTGTGTGCATTTACTTAAAAAGACAAATTAAGCTCAGACAACTGCTTATTTTGTTTGACTTGGCAACTTATACACAAGCTGTATATGGAGCTATACGTGTCCGGATTCTTTCACCCTAAGATAGATTCAAGTTTGTATGAGCATTTACTTAAAAAGACAAATTAAGCTCAGACAACTGCTTATTTTGTTTGACTTGGCAACTTATACACCCAGAAGTCATCACGAATATACATATAAATATATAAATATATTTAATTCTATATAAAAGCATGAAAATAAGATTAAAGAACGCTTTGTAGTTCCATTCTTACATATTCGGAAGGAATATAATTATCTCCCAATCACGAATAACAGGAAGATTGTATAATTTCATATGCGTTGCAATATGTCGTTTTGGCAATTGAAGCATATTTATTTTAATAGGTTTAATATTAAACGACTAAGATGCGTTTTGATCTTGTCATCAAAGCCTGAAATTATTTTTAAAAAGTAGCTAAACTCACCAAAAACTACCAGAATTTGCATGTTTGTCAATCAACGTCAGTGCTACAGAGTAGGAAATATTATAAAAGAATCGTTTAACTACATCGGAGAATAATATCATTATAGCTGCTATAACCTACATAGCCAAGCAAGTAAATATCCTTAATACCACGCATACGGATACAACTAACTATACTGGCATTATTGTTTATAGTTAATATAATTATAGTTGCGCTATAACCTACCCAAGCAAATAATTATCATCAATACCACGCATACGGATACAACTTCTCAACTGTACTGACATTCTTTTTAGTTAATGACATCACGAAAGGACACATTAGAAACATCATATAGTAAAATACAGTGTTAACCTTTTAGTCAACAGAAAGCAATGTCAAAACAAAATTGGCTAGTAGAGAATATATTTTTGTTAAAAAAACCTTTATAAAAATACATAAGGAAAATTTATATTGATGACTTCACCAAAGATGACTCTTGGTAGAATCTTGAACAGTCAGAATTTATTTGCTTAATCTTCAGTATCAAAAAAGCGTCTTTCAAGCGTGATGACACTTGGGGACACGGGAAATGATTGCCTGCCAAGTAGAAGTTGCTCTTACCTACCCCCACCCCCCAATTTGCTCTAACCTACCCCTACCCCCACCCCCACTCCTTAAGATTTCAGGAACCACATGTACTACGTTAATGAAAAAATCAATGAGTTTCAATGATATTGACTTGAAACTTTTAGTAAATATTGAATATGGTCCTTAAAATATAAATCCGACAAAAAATGACGTCATGACGTCATGTCTGATTTTATGACGTCATATCGTGATTTTTGATGTCATGTCGGGGTTTTTTGACATTACACGGAATTTTTTTCAATTTTTTGTTTTCATAATAAAAGTAACAAATTTCAGAATTAAATTTACGTTTTCTCTTTTTATTACAGCTAAACACAACGATAGAAACAATAAGACATAAAAATCACTAAATATAGCAATGAAATATAAAACTTTCAAAATTGTATTATTCTTTTAGAACATCATATAGATTTTATAGGGATACAAAATACAAATACTCTAATGAGGCCCTTTCTGATGCATTTCAGTATATAAATAATGATCTTAATAATCCATCTTTTATGGAACACTTTTCATTTTTGGTCAGTAAGTTATAAAATTCTGGTCCGTATAATACCAATTCTGGTCTGTAAAATATAAATTTGTGTCTGTAAATTACACATTATTGTTCCCAATTACTTTTCTAACTGAAAATATAAAATATATATCTAAACAATAATAATTGTTGATAGAACAAAAAGAAAATAACCGTAACACAATTTTTTCACTTTTACTCCCCTTCGAGAAAACAGCCCTCTTGGAAAATTTTGAAAATTTTAGAATTTTTTTTATAAATTTTCTGAAAGCCAAATAGATTTTGTTAAAAGTCACAAAGTTTCAGATCAAATGGACAAGTATGTAAAAAAAAGTTATCATATATAGAATCGGAAAGGTTTTAGTAATTTTTAAGTAGTTTATGTTGAAAACTTGGCTAGGTTATAAACTGATATTTCTTTTTACATCATTCAATTTGTCACTGGTTTTGAGCGCATAATTTATCTCCTAAGGTTATGAGGGCCCTAAGCTACATTCACAAACTGATCTTGAACTTCCTTACGTAAATACAGTACATGATGGGACTGATTCATTAAGATTCTTTACATTGAAGGTTTGGAATATGATGCCTGACAAAATTAAAAATGCGACATCCTTAGACCATCTTAAAAGGGACATTACCAGACGCTTGGCGGCCGGAAGGTTTCTGCTAAAGTTTTCCTCAAATTATTGGAAGATTTTAGCCTCATATTCTTACGGAGAATAAGTAATTTTAGAATACACCTTCTATCTTTCTTTCGAAAAAAACCCTGTTCTCACTCAACCTCGTTTCTAATTTTTCCTCTATTTGATGGTCATTTGAAATATAAAAGTAAAGACATCTCATTTGTTAATACATTATTTCCAAAATATTCGGTAGGAAAACATTTTGGAGAAAAAGTTTGCAGAAATTTAATCCGCCGAAATAACAACTCTGGTATTAATAACGCTGGTATTTTTTTGGTTTTATTTTTATTGTCGTTTAATTGCTGTTAGGACTAACAAAATGCTCCCCTTAGTAATGCCTTTGGAAAAGTCTTAATTTGAATGCCTATATGACATAGAATAGCGGTAAACTATTTAGTATTTACTCAATAAGTGTCGGGATTTTAACGGGGAAAAACATCGAAATGAAATTCAAGTCCTTCTTCGGCAGCATATGAAAATTTTGATTTTGAACGCTGAATATATTTCGTCAAAAATTTTATCTGACGAATATTCTGGAAGTTAATAGATATATTACAGTAGTCAAGATAACAGCATATAATCACTGTGGAGAAGAGATTTTTGAGCAGAGCTTCATTCTTTGCGGGAAGAAGTTATGTTCGCACAATATTCGCACATTACTCCTTCACAGTAATTATTTGCTCTTATTTCGACTGCTGCAATAAATATAAATATAATATAAAACCAGTACACAAACTATATATAGAGCAATACAAATTACGAATCACACAAGTAAAGAGACAAAGTCAGCCATGCCTGGAGAAAAAAAAAATCTTAAAGCAGGCTGCATTTTGACTAATATGGCATTTCAGTACTTGACATTGTTGAGAAATTTCGGGCTTTCTAGTCTGTATGCTCTTCCACAGTATTTGGCTAAATTCGAACACTGATACAATATCATAAATATATCATAGAGGTTGAACTGAAGGTCATCAGTGTATCCCAGTGGTTGAACTGAAGGTCATCAGTGTGGAGCAAAGATTTTCCAGTATATCTTCAGACAAATTGGTAAAATATATTCTAAAAAAGTCTCTCCTGCAAAGTAATGACCGATAGTTATTTCAACCACACCGGTTATAACTACAAAATGAATGTTAGCAGAAAAGTTACAGTAAAGAAAAAAGAAAAAAAAAAGAAATGGTGCCTAGGGTCATCCATTTAGTATACACTGTACCAATTTTTATATACTCCATTCATTCTCCTTCTATGCCAACAACAATAGAGATAACATAATGTAACAATAATGTACAATTCCCTAAAACCCACCCCTTACCCTACCCATTACCTTACCAATGTGTATGTACTAAATAGATGACCCCCCTGGTAGAATTAATTCACTAATAACAGCGTGCGTTAGAAATCACTGATGTAATAAACTATTTGCCATTACATGATTTGTTCTTGAAATTGTATAAACCAGCATCATTGTGTATAAGGTGTATTTTTATAGTTAATAGCCTAAAAATTAATATGTCAATCAATAAAATTTAAACGGCATACAGACTAAAAATCTGCCCGGTGTCATGATCATATGCTCATACATCCATCATTATTTACCTTTTTAAAGTAAATATTTAAAAGGACTAATTAGGTATGTTTATGGGTCAAATTAATCTTAACAGCATCATGATCTGAAACGTAAACAGTTTTTATTAAAGTTGTAACATTGATAGAATTGAATAATTCATTTTTCACATACACGTGATCAAGCAAAGCCCCATCTATATGAGTCGATTCATTTACAATCATTGTATAGTCAGATAAAACATTAGATAACATTTGGGCACACCCTCTGTCAAGGAAATTAATGCTGAAGTCACCTAACAAAATGTGAATGTTAAATGACCTAACCAATGCAAGAAGATTGTCATAAAACAATGACAAAGTATTGCTTTTTTTGTACAGAATACCAATCCCTAATTCACAGTCTAGGAAAGAGCTTTTTGTGTTTTCAAGTATGAAAATCCTGGAAATTCTATGTGTTCTCTTAATATAACTGAATTTGTTAAACCACATGCAATACTTCTAAATATATCACTATCACAAAACATATTCAATAGAACATTAATGTCCGCAATGTCTTGGGTAGGTAAAACTTGAGTTTCCGTTAGACAAAGAATATCACAGTCTGTAATTTCTATGTCTCGTCGAAGATCTAAAGCATGCTTAGACAATGATCTTGTATTAAGGAGACAAATTGTCAAAGAGGAGTAATGGGTCTTATAGAAGCAGGAGGCGGCAAAACATTTACTTTTTGCAGCCTTTCATACTCTATAAATGTATTTTGATCAGACTTTATGGCAGAACTGTTATACTTTCCTTTTACGAATAAACCATTGAGTGATATATATACATTTGACAAGCATTAATCCGAGTTTGTCTATGCAACTCAAAACTTACGACAGCTTCTCTAAGACTCAATCCTTGAACTCCATGGACTGTACAAGACAACATCAGAGGAAATTGTGTTCTTTTAATGACAGGAGAAGATAACTGGTTTTTAGTGACACATTTGCTTCCGTATGTTCAATGGCTATACAATGCGGTGACGCCGCTGTAAACCAGCCTTTTCATCATCAAACTGAACATAAATTTTATGTACTCTATTATCTGTTAATATAACACGATCAACAATTTCAATCTGGCCGTTAATCAACCTATCGGCAATATCAATATTTGTTTTAAGCATATCCCTTGCATCACTTTGTATCACTTTGTTTTCTATTTGGAGCTTGTTCAAAAGCTTTTGGAGAAACATGTTGAGGTAAGTCATCAATAGCATTAATAACATAAGAATTAGTCCGAACATATTTAACATATTTTCATTATGATCAGCTACTGGTTTATTTTCTGCAAATAAATGTATTGCATGAATGGAATAATTAATATCATCTCGTGTGATTAACCTAGAACAGAGCAACCGTTCATCATCTCTCGTTGATTGATTCTAACATTATTTAACAACTCGGTGAAAACAGAGTCTCCTTGTTTTCGCATAACTTCTTTCAATTCAGCAAGCTTAAAGTATTTCCACAGCTTCATTAGGTCAACAAGAAACCAATCAGGTGAATACACTCGCTTTCCCATAACAGGGGGGAGTTGAAAAAGATCTCCACAAACAATAACAGTTTTTCCTGCAAAAGGTACAATACTAGGCACCCCAAGTATTTTACAAAACCTTTGAATATTAACTAGCAAGGAACTTGAAACCATTGATATCTCGGCTATTATTAAAACAGATACCTCTGGCAATTTGTTTCGAAAACTAGATCTCACTCTATCCATTAATGGTGCGAATGAGCTACCATGAATATCAAGCGAATGTACAGTTGTACCATCAATGTTAATTGCAGCCACTCCTGTGGGTGCAAGTAATAAAACTCTTGGTTTTTCCAGGTAGTAGAACAGCAATTTTGTCAGAGTATGATATATTGTTTTAATTAAATGAGATATACCACAACCTCCTTGGTCAGTCAAAAAAATATACAATGGTTTTGACACTTCCATTTTAAACTTCTTAGCCCAAGAAAAAACGACGTCAAATATCTCTCTTTGCTTTGTATTAAGAATTTTAGCATTAAGTTCATGGTCAGGTAACATGTACACTCGGTTTGAAGATACAACATAAGAAACACAAGGTTGGTCTTCTTCTTGCTCTTCGATTGGTAGCTGTTCATTATAAAGTTTACTGTTAATGTACCCTTTTACTTTATCCAGAATCTCTTTTCTTTTTGGAAAAATTTCGTCTTTCTCATTTAAAGGCATATCTTCCTCAAATGGTTCAGCAAATGTTGTTTTATCAATAAACTAATACCCATAATTAAACCGACATTGTTGATTTTCTACAAGAGTGACCGTGAACTTGGTATGTTTTTACTAAATTAAAAAGTTCCGGTTCAAGTTCACTATCCGGCAAGTCCGCTTTAATAATGTCATCGAGAAAGGCAATATACTGCTGTTTTGTATCTTTTGTTAATACGGGGGGATCAATTATCCAAAGAAAACAATGCACAAGTGGACTACCACGGACCTGAACTTCAACACGAATCACATGGTACTTGACTTTTCCGAGTGGTCCGTTAAGTCCAATTTCTTTGAAAAATACTTTCACTATGTATTGAACATGTCTTGCGACAAACACTGGATTCATATTAAGATATTCGCATTTATCAAAGTAACTCATGTCTTCTATCTCTTCCTCAAATAGATTAAGACCGTAAAGCTTTAAAAGTGTTTAAAAAATGTTGGAGTACCTAGTAGCTTCACCATAGCCAAGACCTCGTGGAGAAACTTCCTCCAATAAGCTGGGATGTCTTTAATAGTATTCATAAAGTTAAAAGTCTGATCATTAGCCACAAATGACAGTTTCTTTAAAATTCTGGCTAAACATTCCAGCATTTAAATTATTTCCAGTTACTTTCTTCATTGCTATATTGAT
>JAULBZ010006785.1:0-12069 GCA_032360805.1 Neoturris breviconis | reverse complement strand
TCAGCCAACTTGGCTGAAAATATTCTGAAAAATCTCTCCTCCACAGTGATAACCGGCTGTTATTTCGAGCCCTGGTTTATACCATAGGATGCAATATGTACTCTGAATGGTCTGCAATCAAACGCTGCTGTTATAACGCAAATAAGAAAGGAAAGAGGATCCCTACAAAGGAATAGTTTACCTGAGATGGAAGTTTTCATGAATAGACTGGGTTTGAATGTATGTTGCAGTGTTGGAAATAAGAATAATCACTGTGGAGGAGTGATTTTTGAGTTTTGCACAAAAATAAAAATTTCTCCTCCACAGTGATTATTTAGTATTATTTCAAATACTGAGGTTGCTGCAATTTGCAGTTGTGTATATTCATTGTTTTTATTTCATATGAGATAAATATAAACTGATGGCCATTTCCCATTTTTTAAAAGGCAGAGTACCTTAATGGCATAAATTATTGTGGGGATTGACGACCCAGAAACATATATCATAAAATTTAATTTTGCACTTGCAAGGATGCAAAGGGAATATGTGGTATTTATTTTTACGATAGAGAGAGGGAGATAAACAAGGATATGCAAAAAGGAGAGATTCAGAAAAGATAGATTCAAAGATTTTTAGGTTTTTTACCTTCTATTCAGTCCATCGTGTTGTAAAAGACGCGCATGTTTCTTAGCAGTATTATTTTGTATACAATGTGCAAATTCTTTTGCAGAATATATATTTTGCGGTTTTTACAAATATATATCTAATGATTTGTTCTGCACGCAAAAATGTATTTACAGTGGCAAAATCACCAAAATAAGTTCCTAAGTATTTTGTTTTGCAATAATTTATGCCTTTGTTTGTAAAACTACTAATGCTTAAGTCTAAAAATAATTGAGTATACAATGAGTATTAGTAGGGTTGAAAATGAGGTTTAAATCACAAATAACTTTTTTGGAAGCAATAAGTGTTGATAGATACAATTATTTGTTTTATTTTTCTAAAGGTTGAGTTCAAAACTCTTTATAATGATGTCCAATAATCTATACAATTAAAGAACTGCTAAAAAAGGAGGAGGATTTCTACTAGACGAATTTGTTTGCACAATTTCTAAATTAGGCCATTACATTAGTTGAAATTGATGTTACCTGACAGGTGGTGTCACTTTCAACCAATGTAATGGCTTCATTTAGAATTGGCGCAAGCGAATTCTCCTAGTAGAGATCTGCCTTTATATAACTACTGTAACTTTTATTTCACTAGGTATCTGAACTTGATCAGCTTAATGTCATTCATGTCAGTGGAACAAAAGGAAAAGTAATTGAAATATCTTGATTCCAGTGTTTAAAATAAGAGCAAGTAATCACTGTGAAAGAATGATTTTTGAGCATAGTTTCTGGCTAGAAAGCATGGAACTATGCTCAAACTCTCCTCCATGGTGATTATTTGTTCTTATTTAAAACAATGCATTCTAATTGTGTTTCTATGTGAGCATTTGTCTATTGTCATCTTTCTGTTTATCTGGCTTTTATATGTTTCTAGTTATCTGATACCGAAGTTGTATATATGGGCAAGGTCAGAGCTTAAAATTACTGCCAGTCAACTCTCTTTGCCTGAAAATATTTTGAAAAATCTCTCCTCCACAGAGATGACTAGCAGTTTTTTTAACCCCCAGAAGATAACTGTTATCACTGGAAATATTTTATAGATTCATAAATATTTGATCATATGTGTGTTTCTTCTCTTTAGGGATCAGTTTCGGCATTTTGTGAGAGTATCATGAGACATTCAGGCTTAAAAACTGGTTTATACAGGTACAATGTCAGTGTTCGAAATAAGAGGAAATAATCACTGTGGAGGAGTGATTTTTGAGCATTGCTTCAGACTGCACTTATTTTGAACACTGAGAAGGGTTTTAAGTTAATGCTCGGAATATGAAGAAATAATCACTGTGGAGAAGTGATTTTTGAGCATATCTTTAGGTTATGTAGACTGAAGTTATGTTAAAATATCTCTCCTTTGTAGTGATTATTGACTCTTAGTTCGAACACTGCTTGCGGATCAATATCAAAATAATAGATTCATTACTGTCTATACATGGAGCTACTATGAAATACAGTGTTCTAAATAGGAGTAAATAATCACTGTGGAGGAGGAATATTTGGGCATTGCGTAGCCTGATACTATGCCCAAAAGTCACTTCTCCACAGTGATTATTTGCTGTCATTATTTTGACTGTTGATTTTACTTTATTGTTTTTAAATTTTAGTTCTCCACATTTGCTTGAGGTTCGTGAGAGAATTCGACTTAACGGAAAACCATTGGCAAAAGATAAATTTACAACATACTTCTTTGAATGTTTTGATAAGCTCGTTGAAACAGCAGTAAGGAGTGGTTGAAACAACTGCCAGTCATCACTGTGGAGAAGAGATTTTCTGAAAAAATTTAGTTGATTTGGCTGAAAATATTTAGAAAAATCTCTCCTCCACAGTGATGACCAGCATTTATTTCAACCACTGGCAAGTATGTTTTTGCTCTGATAAATTATAAATACAAATATGTAGAAGAGAGTTCCAATGGCAAAATAGGAGTAGATAATCACTGTGGAGGAGGGATTTATTTTTTAGCATAGCTTCAGACTTTGTAAACCAAAGCTATGCTCCTTCACAGTGCTTAGTTGTTCTTATTTTGACCACTGAGTACTGAGGTATCGATCTTGCAATATATTTAATTTCCTTGGCTTAACACAAGCAGAAGTCGAGGAGTGATTTTAAGCCCACCAAACAGATTTTGGATGGGCTATTGCTATCACAGACCATGTTCTTGAAGGGATAGCATTTAAAAATTTGGTACCAGCATTCATGGCGATATTCTAGAAGTTTTGGGGAAAATGGTTTAAATTGAGTTTTTGGTTAATCGACCGAAAAGATGTGGTACCGTCCTGAAATTTGGTTATGGCATTTTAGGCAATATTATGAGACTGTTGACGATTTTTTTTTCGTTTACTCGGGGCTGAGTATTGGCGAAAAAAATATTTTTTTAAAAGTGGAGGCTTGACTTGAATTTAATTTACATTCACCAAAATGATTTTCTCATGATTCTTGTTGACGAGGATTTGACCAGAATTGCATTTTGATTTAAAAAATCTTCGAAAATTAACTTTTCTATGAGACTTTGACCATGAATCTTTTTTGGCAGCCATTTTGTTGTATTTTGAAAAAGCTCTCTCTTCAATTTTTTGAGATAATAAAAAATACAAAAAATAATTTTTGACATTTCAAGAATTGAAGTCTCCATTTTGATTTTGGAAAGCTTTCTTCTTCAATTTTAATGTGTGTTAGTAATGTGTATTAATATGTATAATATGTATTTAATTACCATCAGGAGTATAAATTTTTATAATGCGAGTGATGATTCAAATAATAAATATAATGACAATACACAATTCACTAGAGGTAGAGTTTTTAATAAATATTTGTGTGTTTATCCTTGATATGAAATTTCACTACTCTCTTCCACAGTGGCTTGACACAATTTTACCTTAATAATGATATTCCAATTGACCTGAAACTTTATCAACTTAATAAGGACATGAAATCCTAATGTCATGTAACATTTGGGTGTTTATCCCGGATATGAAATTTCACTACTCTCCACACAGTGACCTGACATAATTTTACCTTGAAAAAGGTGTTTCAATTGTTTATTTGAACTGAAACTTTACCATCTTAAAATAAATACATTATTTCAAACTCTGACAATAAGCTTATGCAAATCACATTTATGTGTTTTAATTTAACTTTCAGTTGGTGGGCTACTTTCAATATCATACCTGTGATAGAGCATAGTTTCAGGCTGCAAAACTCCTCCACAGTGATTATTTGCTCTTATTTCGAGCAGTTATTAAAAAAATGTTCTATGATTGAATTATTTGCTTTAATTTGAACACTGCCTGTTGTTCTTATCTTCTGTTTCTTCATTAGGCTGACCATGGAGATTTGATGCCAGGATATTTTAGATTTCTTACTCTGATGGCTTATTATGTATTCTTAAGAGAGCAGGTATAATAATAAATTCGAAAATAACTGCCAGTCATTGCCTGTTGGTAAGTGTTTAGTTTTCACAGATGGTGTGCAACTGATATTTGCAGGATTGCATTTGGTATTCTACAGTGTAATACACTTAACCTAAATGATCAATTAGGCATTCCTCCCTTTGAATAAGCCCCCACAAGCTGTCAACTTTGAATAAGTCCATTTTTGACTTGTTTGTGGATATGGACTTAGAAATCTATGTTTTAGCTTGATGTTGTTGTCATGGAGGTTGGAATTGGGGGAGCATACGATTGTACTAATATTATCAGGTATTGTAACACAAAACAACAGGGCTTGGTATAAGAGTAAATGATCACTGTGGAAGAGTGATTTTTGAGCATGCTCATAGATCTCTCATCCACAGTGATTATATGCTCTAATGTACATCAAACACCGAGTACAATAATTTATAATGATCTCAAGCTACAAGCCTTATACTGTTGGATATCACATGTGGAGGAGTGCTTTTTTAATAGTTATCAGCTGCGAAGTTGAAAACTACTCGAAAGCACTCATCCACAGGTGATGTATGACAGTTACAAGCTACATTTTCTATAGAAGCTGAGTTCTTTCAGTTTTGGTTGCAGGGTTTCTTTAGCAAACCTGATGTGGAATGGATTATATATTTCTTAAGTTTGTTCTTTTCATTACCAGCAATCCGGTTGTTTGTGGAATTTGTAAGTTAGAAATTGATCATGCCCCAGTACTTGG
Organism: Neoturris breviconis; assembly: GCA_032360805.1. Lineage (NCBI taxonomy): Eukaryota > Metazoa > Cnidaria > Hydrozoa > Anthoathecata > Pandeidae > Neoturris > Neoturris breviconis. Next base: position 7,285 of record JAULBZ010006785.1, on the reverse strand, counting down.
TGATAGGATTGAACAAATTGCATGGCACAAAGCTGGGATTATGAAGGTATAATGTGTTTATGTATTGTAAATGATAGTCGAGACAAAAACGCGGTTTAAAACCCCACCTCCGCTATAATGTTTGGCTGTATTCAGGCTTACAGTTGTGATAATCATTTTATCTGATTACCAAAGAAGCTTCCTGATCTTTCATCAAACTTAAAGTCTTTATCGCATTGTCACTGTGCTGCTTCACTGTCCTTATTTTGTAAATAAGTACTTCCATGACAGTTGTTCTGATGAATTGAAGTCTTTGACCCCTGCTTTAAATAATTTTTTCATTCGTGAGACTAGATATTCAGCTAATGCTCATCCTTTTACTGTACAGTCTTTTTTGTCACAAAACTTTTATATTTGACTAGTTTCTTTCCTCACATATCTGCCTTGTGGAATTTATTTACCATAACCTTGCTTTCCACCATTAAATGATCTTTAAAAATTCAAGTGTAATGGTAATTCTCATCTTTGTGACTTATCTCCTTTTTTTGTAGCTCTCTGCCAAGTAGTGGCATTGATGCCTTGCAGAGAGTGACTTATAAAAAAAATAACGAAGAAGAAGCAAGCTAATAGGCTTGTGTCTGAATATTCTGGGTTTGTGACATGTAACAAATGAATGCACTCTGAGCATGCCCATGGGATTGAAATTACCTGTATAGTTAAATATAAAGAAAAACAAACAAACAACGAACTAAAAATCCCATGTTTATATAAGAAGGAAAAAAAGTATTATTATTTAAATAAAGCAAATATATATTTTTTCTTCATTACAATTTTACAATCTGATTGTTGGGCGCAGGGTGAGCTTGTTGGGTACTAGGGTACTTATCAATCAATGATCATTGGAAATGTATATTTTTTATTTCGAGTACCGCACGCAATATCATTTCACAACTTTAACATTTGCAACAAAGAACAATGAGTGAATCTTAGGGTTGATTTTGTTGCAAATTTGTTGACACAACTCTCCTCCACCGACGTTTTTATCATATCAAAAATAATATTTACAGTCAAGAATATTAAGTCAATAATTTTATAAAAGACTTGCAAGCAGCCATCGGATATCTTTTTATTTTAGTCACAGTGGTCGGAATACGAGTGAATAATCACTGTGGAGGAGGGATTTGTGAGCAAAGTTTCAGAAAAAATCATTCCTCCACAGTAATTATTTGCTCTTTGACCACTGAATCTACTTTATCTTTTAATCTACCAAACCAGTGCTCACAATAAGACCAAATAATCACTGTGGAGGAGTGATAGTTGAACATAGATTCAATCTCTACAGTAGTAGTTGGTATGATTAAAGTATCTGGTTTAAAAACATGTTTATGGTGTACAGTAATATGTCTGCGAATAAGTATTACGTTTTAGAATACCACATTCTTGCAATATCATAAGTAATGGTTAAACATCTGTATTTTGTAGCCTGGTAAACCAGCTCTAGCACTACCACAAGTAAAAGCAGCAGAAGAGGTGCTGTTTAAAAGAGCAAAAGAGTTAAAGGTATTAGACTATTTTAATGTTACAAACCGGTATATAATTTGTGATTAATTTTATAGTACTTTGCGAACAAGCCTAAATGTAACTGCCGGACATCACCTGTGGAGGAGTGTTTTTTTAGTATAGTGTTCAGGTTAAAAGCTGAACACTATACTAAAAAACACTCCTTCACAGGTAATGTACGTCAGCTTTATTATTCAGGCTTGGTAAAAGGTTATTTTATTTCCAAATTTCTCTACAGGCTTGTGTGAATACACTGCAGCGCAGCTGGTAAAGACCTGTTCAAAGTCAGCAAAATAACGTTAGAACAATGTTCTTTGAGCGTTGTTCAGACGTTATTTTGCTGACTTTGAACAGGTTTTTTGCCAGCATCGTTTTGAAATTTTGAGTGAAATTTATAATTCTGGTAGTGACTATATCAGGAATTTGACAAGTCTTACACTGTAGAATAAATATCAGACATCACCTGTGGAGGAGTGTTTTTAAGTATAGTTTTCAGCTTTGCAGATGAAAACTACGCTCAAAATCCCTCTTCCACAGGTGATTATTTTTAAACTTACAGATTCTATAAATTCTTATTCAAACATCTTCAATTATTTTATTTTCCATGTTTTGCACTAACCACTGGAAATAAGGGCCAATAATAACTGCGAAGGAGGGATTTTTAAAATTACTTTAGGCTATAAGGACTGAAGCTATGCTCAGATATCACTCCTTCGCAAAGATTATTTGTTCTCATTTCAAGTACTATTTCTTATGGTAATGTTTTCTTTTTTTTTCTTGTAGACATCACTACATACTGTTCCACCATTGGAATCGTATGCCCAAGACCTTTCTGGTTAGTATTTTACTATTTTTTAGTCCTTCAAGATTTGCTAATATTATTATTTGTAAACACCCAGTGGGCAAAAACCTGTGCAAAGTCTGCAGTAAAGACACTAAAACAACATTTTCAACGTTGTTCTACGTCTTTACGGCTGACTTTGAACAGGTTTTTGCCCACTGAAAATAGACTATGTAACTGTAATCTATATTCAGTGGTCAAAATAAAAGCGAATAGTCACTGCATAGGAGTGATTTTAGAGCATATTGTAGGCTACAAAGTCTGAAGCTATGCTCAAATATTCTTTATCCACAGTGATTATTTACTCTTATTTCGTCCACTGTGGAATGCCCAAAAGTATATCTTGATGGTGCTGGTTCGATTTCCACCATCGAGATCATAATTTGTCTTTGCATCTCCCTGGCCGGGTACATCTCACGTCAATTTGACAATGATGGTATTATCGTGATTTGATAAGAAAGTGACTTGACCAATGCAATCATCTGAATCATACTTGCAACCTGTGAACTTGTAGTAGTATTCTAGATTGTTTTTTTCAAAACAAACAAATTAATTCACTATCGCTTGAATTTCTACTTCAGATTTACACTTTCCTGGGAAGCATCAAGAAGTGAATGCTGCATTATCATTACAACTTTGCAGAATATGGTTTCACACAAACAAAAAACATAGTAAGATTTGCCAGTGCTCGAATTAATGAGCAAATACTCACTTTTTGGGGGAATAAATAAACCGAATAAACCAATCTCATTGACGTAACACCCTTCTGTGCAGTTTCATTTTTGTTGAATTTGGTCAAATTTGATTTCTTTGAACGAACCAAAAAGTTGCACTTGGAACAAAATTTTGAGATGTTTCCTAATAATTCAGTGGTTGAAATAAGGGCAAATAATCACTGTGGGGGAGTGATACCTGAGCATAGCTTAGCTCGAAAATCCCTCCTCCACATTGATTGTTTGCTCTTATATCTGACCACTGTATGGCAACATTTTTTGAATTTCAATTATCCACAACCCAGTGTAAAAAACCTGTTCAAAGTCCGCAGTAAAGACGCTAGAACAATGTTTGCAATGTCGCGTTCTAGCATTTTTACTGCTGACTTTGAACTGGAAATGCTCTGGAGACCAAAACTTCACTAAACTCAATGATTCCATAAATTCTTCTGATGTAGTTTGTTCAACATTTTTAGCATTCATATTGAGATGTTTCAGGTTGATCCTTGTGTATATGATGATGATTTTGTTTCTTATAGTTATGAATGAAGACTTACTCAAAACAGTTAAGAAAAACCCTTTCCCTATTGATGAATCGAATCAGATGGAACCCTTTCAAGTACCAGATTGTTTCCTACAAGGTATGTCATAGTGGTTGAAAATAAGAACATATACTCGCTGTGGAGGAGTGATTATTGAGCATAGCTTAAGACTACAAAGCCTCAAGCAATGCTTAAAAGTCCCTCCTCCACAGTGATTATGCTCTTATTTCAAGTTTCAGGCTACCAAGCCTGAGTCTATACTCAAAATCACTCATCCACGGTGATTTTTTATATTTAGTTTGTAGATCTTGGATTCTGTCACAGGAAAAGTGAGTGAAAGAACTGCATCACTTCCACAATTTGAACCATTTCTTTCATATACTTGTGAACTATTTTCTTCATAGTACTTTTTCATTGCGTTCGCATAATGAATGGTACATTTTGAGTAATCTGTTCCACTTTTAATATAAAGTACTTTACTGCAGTGCATTTAACTACAGTCAAACCTGCTAAAATGACCACCTCTGTAAGACCACCTCTTAACCCTATTTCTACTGGGGGAGGGGCACAGTGTGCCCCCTGTCATACTTCATAACTTTTGAATGGATGGCTTATATGACTGGAGATTTTGGGACTTTTCCTATAATTTATTTAGGATCATGTTGAAAAAAAAATGTTTTGGTAACTAGGTTTAATTTTTACCTTAGTAACCCATTTTTTGGTGGTAAAAAGATCTTTTGGAAAATATTTTTTCTTATTATTTTTGCTCGAAAAACATTCTGACAAATTATTTCTTTTGCACCACCTGTTTTTCCTTGATGACATCATCATAAGTAATGACGTCATCATAAAAATAATTCCGCAATATCGTTTATTATGGGTTGACCCAACTTTCTCAAGAGTTTCAACACTACAGCATGGTTCTATCAAAAGTTACGGATATGGGTGGGGGGGGGAGCACAATGTGCCTCCCCCAGATTCTTAGAGCCCTAAAAAGCCCAGTAGAAATAGGGTTACGTGACCCCTTCCTGGCCCTCCCAATAATGCATTTTCTGACAACCGCCTGTCTAAAACAACCACTTTTTAAGCTCCCAAGAGTGGTTGTCTTACACAGGTTTGACTACAAAAAGTCATACCAAGTTAGGATATTATGCCGTCCACGTGCGTGGGAGTACATTTGTATTTCTCATTAGTACTTTTTGCTCGTTACGATTGTTTACAAGGTCAGTGAAGTGACTCTGGTTAACGGTTTACTGTTTAACTTTTAGATTATGTTACTAGCTAGTGTATTTTTAACATCACATCTATTTTTATTTAAAGGCCTGTTTACACTAGGTGGAAAATTCTATGTGAAAAAATAAACTGGAACGTTTCCAATTTTTATACTAATTACGAACTAATGAAGAGTACTGAAGAAACGAAATCCTGCAGCTGATTGGTTGATTTGTAGAAAGAAACCAATCAATTGCAAGCTCATTGATTATGCTTCCATAATGATATAACAGTCAAAAACTCAACAATGCAACAATGTTAATATTTTTATTTAAATTTAATTTTTGTTACAGGTCTTAATGAAACGAAATTATTTGGACGGTGTCAAGTTGTTAAGCGAAAGAATATTACATTTTATATTGATGGTGCTCATACCATTGGCAGTGTTGAGGTAAGCCCAAAGGGCAAATACTTGTTCAAAGTCCATATTAAAGACGCTAGAGCAACGTTGCTATAGCGTCTTTACTGTAGACTTTGAACAAGTTTTTGCCTGCTGTTTCTTTGTAAAGTCTCAGTAGGTATGTTTGCCAGTGATTAAAATAACTGCCAGTCATCACTGTGAAGGAGAGATTTTTCAGTATATTGTACTACGAATTACCTTTTGGTAGATTTAAGCAGGCTGACGGTTCCTAAGTTCATTTATTTGGAATAAATATTTATCTAACTATTCCAAGTTTTCGTATGTTACTGAAACTCACACTTTTCATTGTATGTATATGCTTTTTAAGGCATGCGCAAATTGGGTCAAGTCAAGACAAGATGTAGACTGTGAGCTTCCCAGGTAAACTATATATTACTTGAATAATAAACATTGTCCCTCTTGAAATAATCACTGCGGTGGAGTGAATTTTGAGTATAGCCTTAGTCTACAAAGCCTGAAGCTATGCTAAAAAATCACTCCTTTACAGTGATTATTTCCTCTTATTTCAACCTCTCGTTACCACCATGGAAGGTTCGAATAACTTCGGTGCATGTACTTGCTTTATATTTGTACTGTTACGCCTTAGCCGTTTCGACCATTATATCTGTACTGTTACTTATGCCTTAACCGTTTCGACCTTGTAGAATAGATTTCGTGTATAATCTGATTTTCCAGTGGTCAAAATAAGAGTGAATAATCACTGTGGAGGAGGAGTTTTTAAGCATATCTCCAGGCTTTGTAACCTGAAGCTATGCTAAATAATTACTCCTCCGCAATGATTATTTACTCTAATTCCGACCACTGTTTCTATGTGTATATTTCATATTGTTTAGAGAAAATATATTCCGTGTGTTAATGTTTAATTTAACTGGTGACAGAGATGAATATACTATGTTGAAATTGCTAGCTGTAAGATACTACGTTTGCCATGCTTGAAAATAACTCTCCGTGGAGGAGTGTTTTTCTGATAACTATCCTCTAAAAAACGCTCCCCCTCGGATCAGGTTCGGCAACATTTACTCTGTAGGGAGTTCCATGGTCGAACCACCTTTGAATTACCATTTTCATCTTGCCATATATTCAGTGGCCGAAGTAAGGCAGCCTTTACATGAAACCCTAAATGAGTTTCACCCTAAACGATCTTGCATTTGATTGGTTTCTTTGGTACGAAGAAACCAATCAAATACAAGTTCGTTTAGAGTGAAACTCCTAATTATTGTGGAGAATTGATTTTTGAGCATCGATTCGTAACCTGAAGCTATGCTCCAAAATTACTCCCCCACAGTAATTATATGCTCTCACTTTGACCACTGTGTATCCGTAGTTATTTTCTTCATTGAGCTGGAAAAGTGTTTGATAAAATTCTCCTCCACACGTGAATCCGTTACTTTCCGCCTTGTACTGACAAAGTTAGAGCGTTTTTTTTGCTAAATACATTGACAGTATAAAAGACTAATGAAAGACGGACCTGTATATCTCCATATTCGGACTGTATATTGTCATCACACAGTCCGTACATGGATGTTATACGGGTCTGTATTTAGTAGTCTTTCACCCTGTGCAATTCTACGCCGATTGACCACTACCCGGTAGGAAATAACTTGTTCAAAGTCCACAGTAAAGACGCTAGAACAGCGTTTTCATCTTGTTCTAGCGTCTTTACTGCTGACTTTGAACAAGTTTTTGCCCATTGGGTATGTGTCTGTTGTCAAACGATGTTGAATCGAATTGAATCGATGTTGAATCATCGGTTGGATAACATTTCACATTTTCTATTTAGGATATTGGTTTTGACCATGCAGTATTTTGTCCTAATATTAATGAAGCAAAACCAGGGGATAGCAGCGCAGGTAAATACTTTCGCGGGAAGAAACTTTCGCGGGAAGAAACTTTCGCGGGAAGAAACTTTCGCGGTATGAAAAACACCGCGAAATGTTTGGAATTAACTTTCGCGGTT
>JAULBZ010006784.1:0-12071 GCA_032360805.1 Neoturris breviconis | reverse complement strand
TACTTTCGCGGATGGGGCCAAAATCCGCGAAAACCGCGAAAGTTAATGCCCGCGAAAGTTAATGCTCCTAAAGTATATTGCGGGAAATGTCAAAAAAAACAAACGTGATGTTTGGATCCATTTATTGCGATTTAAGCAACGTTATTTACAAGTACATCATTCTTGGTAACTTCCACAATTTCAACTTCCCCGTTATTTCTTCAGTTAAAATGAGAGAAAAGTTAATAAAATATTTTGCCTTTTAATTTTGCTTTTTAAATAGAGAAGGGTATTATTAATTTGAGAGTGGGCGTTATTAAAGAGAAAATACGGTATTTATTTTTACTATTACAGAAAAATTCTGATATTTGCGCGTTCTTTCTTGGCAAGGAGCTTTAAAATGTGGTTAACATTCCTTGAAGATACAAAGCACAACAAATTTCGGAAAAACGTAAACAAATTTATTTGCAATCGAATCGTTCTTACTTATAGTGAATTTTGCGGAATTTATTTTTGCTATCGAATCATCTTCAAGAGAATTTTACGGAAGTCATTTTTGCAATTTGAGGGCAAAATCGCAAAAATAAATTCCCCAAAAATAAATTCCCGTAATAATTTTATCCTTGGTAATGTGGCAAAGCATTTAGTGGGCAAAAAAGTGACTTAATCTTCCTTAAGTGACTAAATTTTCAACCATAGATACGAAAATATCTGTTTATTTTTGTATGTATTTTTCATTCAACGACTAAAGTTCCAGGATTTTTCTTCCGACAAGGTATTTCGCGGGTTCTTATTTTCGAAGAAATCAAATTAAACTTGTCCCCAAGCAAGAGGACAAATTTAGTCAACCTCGTTCCCAGGGCTTCGATATTTACAAAAGTGTTGCGTGTTTGTATGCTTTAAGGCATAGCCATAAGATTGATTACTGTATTTGTTTGCAAACATTTAACTTCACGAGATGAAAATGTCAAGTTTTCGCATGTACCATAAGGGAAGATTTCAGCCGCGTTAAAACGGGAGATAATAGGCGGATATTTGTTGGCTCAACAAACGAACACTAACTGGTAAAAAAGCTGCAAAAAGTGCAATCAAGGCTTTCATTGAACAAAGTAGACATATTTTTAATATTTGCTTATTGATTGTAGCCTGATCTAAAGACGAAGATCGATTCTTTCCATTTTTTTCCCCAAAATAATACGTTAAATATATTCACATATTTGATCCTGTCTCTTGAAGAATCGAACTTGGTCTGTGGAATGGAAGAGGCTAATTGATCGATGCATTAAATGACCCTTACAACGGATATAAACAGTCTGTTGCTAGGGAGAATTTAAAACTAGTGGGTACAAATTTATAAATATTGAAATAATCGCGTTACAGAGCGCGAAAAACCACTCGCCTGCGTCGGCTCAGACGGTTTGTCTGTGTATTGACACTAAAAAACAAAAATTGCTTAGATTTGCCTGTCTACTGCCACCTTAGAATTATTCGAAATGGGGTGCTAATTGTACCGTGGGAATGCATTATTGCAATTTGAGGGTCAAATATTTCGTAAATTTTTTTATTGCAATTGGGCAAGTAAACAATAGCACTTTTTGTTTTTGACATCTTATTTTTGAATTTTAGAAAATAGGCAAAATTGCAATATTTAATTTCGCTTTTTTTTCTTCCGCACTTGTTTCTTCCTATAAAATATTTTAGTTTCGGAAATTCAACAAAAGGAATCGGAGGAAGTAACGACATATACCTTACGTGGATAAATTAAATTTCCGCGGATAGCTAAAAATTTTGTACTTCGCGTGGATTTAATTTCGCGGATCGATGAATTTTTGTTTCCTCTTAGCTTACCCAAAAACCCCAAAAAAGTTATATTTCGCGTGGATTAATTTTCGAGGATTTTACGAAAAGCCGCGAACTTTTATCTACGCGAAAATTTATCAACGTAAGGTAGGTTATTCCATAGTATATCTATGGTTATTTCTCAATGCTGCACTTCCTGCATTTGTTAACAATTTTTTAAAAAAGTCGACAGGTGCCTTATTAGGGAAAAACAATGCAGCCTGCGAATAGACTACCAGATACTATATGGATATTCTCGTGAGACTATTTGTAGGCTACTACACACCAGAATAAGAAAGCCAGAATAAAATACAAAATGTTTTAAATATTCCATTGCATTAACTATTTTACACATATGTACAATCTAATAATTTAATATTCATCGCCTTCTTCTTCACCTTCACCTTCAACAGAATCAACACCGACCTCTTCATAATCTTTTTCCAAAGCTGCTAAATCTTCACGAGCTTCTGAGAATTCTCCTTCTTCCATACCTTCTCCAACATACCAATGAACAAAGGCACGTTTGGCATACATAAGATCAAATTTATGATCAAGACGAGCCCATGCTTCAGCAATGGCGGTAGTATTACTCAACATGCAAACAGCTCTTTGTACTTTAGCAAGATCTCCACCAGGAACAACGGTAGGTGGTTGATAGTTAATTCCAACCTTAAAACCAGTTGGACACCAATCGACGAATTGAATAGTACGTTTCGTTTTAATGGTAGCAATGGCAGCATTGACATCTTTAGGTACAACATCTCCACGATACAACATACAACAAGCCATATATTTACCATGTCGAGGATCACACTTCACCATTTGGTTAGATGGTTCAAAACAAGCATTAGTAATTTCCGCAACAGTAAGTTGCTCATGATATGCTTTCTCAGCAGATATAATTGGAGCATATGTTGCCAATGGAAAGTGAATACGAGGGTATGGCACTAAATTTGTTTGGAATTCAGTTAAATCCACATTTAAAGCACCATCAAATCGAAGAGAAGCAGTAATTGATGAAACAATTTGAGCAATTAAACGATTCAAGTTAGTATATGTAGGTCGTTCAATATCGAGATTACGTCTGCAGATATCATAGATGGCTTCATTATCAACCATAAAAGCACAATCAGAATGCTCCAAAGTGGTATGAGTCGTTAAAATTGAATTATATGGTTCAACGACAGCAGTAGATATTTGAGGAGCTGGGTAGATAGCAAATTCCAATTTTGATTTCTTTCCAAAATCAACTGATAGACGTTCCATCAATAAAGAAGAGAAACCTGATCCAGTACCACCACCAAATGAATGGAAAATCAAAAATCCTTGAAGACCAGTACATTGGTCAGCAAGTTTTCGAATACGATCCAAAACTAAGTCGATGATTTCTTTACCAACAGTGTAATGTCCACGTGCATAATTATTTGCTGCGTCTTCTTTGCCTGTTATTAATTGCTCAGGATGAAAGAGTTGACGGTAGGTACCAGTTCGGACTTCATCTAAAAAATTAAATTTGAATTTTAGTTCATGGTGACGGGATACTCTCCACCGTATAATAGCAGGGGGTGGAGTACCAACCAAAAAGCAAACGGTAGAAGTTCTCATAATAAAAGGGGAGGGTAAGGGTAAAAGCCACGATACGAGTGAAGCCACGATACGAGTGAAAGCGGCCAGAGTACATCCGAGATTTAGACTATAGCAACTTTTTTTTGACATTTGTAATGCATAAGTAGGCTTACTGTAACGATGATATCAATACATACATTATATAGAAATAACACTCTGTTTGGTTCATATTTCTCTCCATACTGTGACTTGTTTTCTGCAAGTGGGAAGGAGTGGGGTGAAGTTTTGGCAAAATTGCAGGGTTCAAGATAAAATAAAAATGTTTTTTTTTAACAAAATAAGAATTTACACCTTTACCCTCCCGTAGCTAATTTTGTAAAGGGGTGGGGGATAAATTCCTGTTTTAACCAAAAAACACCCCCCAGTTCCATTTATTAGGCACATGTTTCATAAAGGTTTGACCTAAAAAACATCTCCCTTTTTAAAGATTTTCTTTATTAGCCAGTAGTCCCCTCCTACAATATTAGGCACAGGAGAGAGTAGCACATTTCAATAAAACATGAACCCCCTAACTATTACCGCCCCTCCCATTTAAGTCAATTTGAAGCAAATCGGGATATTTCCTTCCATACTTACTTGATAGAAGATTTTCTCATTGCCTAAAAAGACGTACAGCTAGCTAGCTAGCTAGATTTGTTTGACATTGTAAAGTCAAAATGTAAAGTCAAAACCACGTCTTTTCGACGATGATCGACGAAGTGCCCTCCGCCCTGGGTTAGAGATTCTATATTAACTTAAGAGACGGCAGTATATTTCGTATACATGGTTAAGCTAACTTTTTTTACTATCCAGCCGAAAAATAAGAAGAAAAATTTGACTGTTTTCTTACCGACAACGGTTGGTTCTAAATCAACAAATACAGCTCTTGGTACATGTTTACCAGCTCCAGTTTCACTGAAAAATGTATTGAATGAATCATCACCACCTCCAATAGTTTTGTCACTTGGCATTTGACCATCAGGTTGAATTCCATGTTCCAAACAATACAATTCCCAACACGCATTACCGATTTGAACACCGGCTTGCCCAACGTGAATTGAAATACATTCTCTCTAAAAAAGGAGAATAAAAATAATGATGAGCCTATCTTTCTGATATAAGTATCAAACAGCCAAACGTGAATGTAACTAGCATACGGTATTTAGATTAGACTCGACTGTTTGTTATTCATTCACTGAATCAGTGAACTAGCAATCTTTTCTGATATACGCAAAAGGACTGTGGACTGCTGCGGAGGGAGGAAGTCACTGTTCTGTCTGTTCGTTGGAGTTGTTTTTCTGTAGATAAAGAGATAAAAGGAATAAAATACTTAGATTTCTAGGCTCCAGTTCATCAGGGATAAGTAAACACGCTTATCGACAATTAACTTACCATTTTGAAGTACGAAGGTATAGAATAGCGAAAAGTTCTTCAAATAAGTTACGTGCTTAAAGAAGTTTTCCAATCCTGTGTATGAGTCAAACGGACAAATTTTGCATTTTATACGTTCGAATCCAAATGATTATTTTCGTTCATTCGAATTCCCATATATGGTCATTTTTAATGTTGATTGGTCAGATTATGGTTTGATCAAACATTCGAATTTGCAATGTGTTGTTCCAGGCAGATATCCTCTTAAAAAGGCCCTGCGAACGAATTTGATGTTGTTTTTTGTTGTTGTTGTTTTTTTATAATAATGGACAATATTTATTATTTGTTTGATGTTTTTTTTTTTATATCCTTTATCCCGACGTCACCGTAAATATCCGACTATAAGCTCAGGGCTTATACACTTTCGTAAGCACTTTTTGTATGGGCTTATACACGGAAGGAAATTACTGTTTAAAGAAACACTTTATTCTTTTGTATAAAAAAACAGTTTATACAGTATACAAAAATTCATAAGAAGACAGTCCGTACTGCTCTCAAGCTTGTAACTGTACCACCTACTTGGCGTTGAGTAAATCCAACGTCCACCGTCCACAGTACCATCGTCCGTGACTACCGTCCCACCGTCCGTGAGGAGCCACCGTTTGAAGTAACATTTTACAGACCAGATTTTTCAGATTTTATTTAAAAAATTATAATTGATATTTCGTAGACCAAAAAAAAAAAATCTTTCTGGTGTTATGACTAATGTTTATAGGTTTATGGTAAGTCGTGTGAAAAAGTTGGTATTCGCGCGAGTTTCTCCTTCGTTATTTAGGTAGCAAAACTAATACAATTAATTGCTAAAAGAATTGGGAATTGTTAAAACCACCCAGCAGTGGGCCAAAACTTGTTCAAAGTCCGCAGTAAAAACGCTAGAACGTTGAAATCGTGTTTACTGCGGGCTTTGAATAAGTTTTTGCCCCTGAGCACGTGGCTTCTAGTTTATTTCCAAGGAATTTTGATTTTCAGCAAATAAAATAAAACCTGAGATAGAGGGTGTATCAAGTTAAATAGGAGGAATTGGTCGGCCATCATGTTGTAGAGTGTTTCTTGAGCACAGTCTAACTATACTCAAAAAACGCTCTTCCACAGGTGATGTTCGATCGTTATTTTGAAGCTTGGATGACTGAGATGGGGATAAAGGGTAGAAACCGATGGTAGAAATAAGAGACAATAATCACTGTGGAGGAAGGTTTTTGCGTATTGCCTCAGGCTTTGTAGCTTCTGAAACTATGCTCAATAATCCCTCCCCCACAGTGATTATTTGCTGTTATTTCGACAAGTGAAACGACAAGAATATTTTGAAGTAAAATATAAATATCAAATAGAATATACAAAAACGATTCTCGTTGCCGACACGTGATACCTAACCAATGTTGAAAACGCCGTCTTTTCGACACGACGTTATTTCGACATTGATTATACGTCGCGTGCGCATTTCGCAAAGAACATAAACTACAAGAGAGTTTTTTCTCTCTTTTAGACCTCACGGGAAAAGAAACGCTGGGGACAAAGTTAACTCAGTGGGCAAAATCTTGTTCAATGTCCGCAGTAGAGATGCTAGAACAACGTCGGAAGACGTCGTTCTAGCGTCTTTACTGCAGATTGAACAAGTTTTTGCCCAGGAATTAAGTTTCTTTAGAAAATATAAAGTCTACGGCTCTATCTATCTTCCAATGACAATGTGTTAACGTACGAAAACAATAATGCTCTGGTTTGTTGGTTATCTCAGCAAGGCGAACTATTTTTGTCATTTCAAGAGCTTTTAACACGACATAGTTGCATTCTTCCAAAATGCTTTTAGCTTTACTCTCCGTTATTCCAATCTCGCGACAATTCTGTAAGAACACGATTGTAAGAGTTTCTTTCAAATCCCAGTTGGATAATTTGAACAGTTCTTTTACCTGTTCACGATCGATAAAATCGAATTGTCCTCGAACATATTGAACTTTTAAAGCTTGTTCAGCTTTTATAAAATTACCTTTACACTTTTCCAAAACTTTATCACAATGTTCAAATGAAAAACCAAAGTTGAACCGAGTTAGCTTTAATACTTGAATATATCTTACAGCTCGTTTCACATCATTTTGCGAGTACCTTAATCCCTCCAAACAATCAGAAACACTAGCATCCGGTAAAATCGCTCGTATTTTTTTGAATTTGCTACTGAATTCTTCTTTTTTATTTTCACTCAACTTTGACATGTCTTGAGGCCAGCTAATTTCACTAGCTTTCCCACGTTCGCTTTTTCGTGATTTTTCGGCCCTCTTAGTGTCTTTGACGCAATCATCAAACATGTGCCAGTTATTACTTGTATAATTCGTAACAGAACGTTTCGATCTTTCTTTCATGGACGCTGGTAATTCAGTAAGATCAGCTTTTGCATCGTATATGAAATGTTTGACGGGTTTAGGATCTTGGTTAGGATTAAAGTACTCAGAATACTCCAATGATGATTGACGAACACCACCACCCTTATCATGGACGAAACCTTTGTTAATATTGGATCCTGTTGGTAGCGAACCATTATGTGTTTGTGTACCATTTGCACGATCATTGGGTAATATAACATGAGAGAATTTTTGCAAATATTCATGGTTTTTCACACTCTCATCGTTCAACTCAGTTATGGATACTTTTCGTTCATTTAACTGAGCTGGAAGTGGTTGCGATGTATGAGCGGGCTTATTCAACGTCTCAGCAAATCGATCAAAATCTCTCTTTACGCTATCTGCGTAACTCTCCATGGAACTACCCTGCGATTGGTTGGTGGCAAAAGTACGACGTGGTTTCGGTCTCGGTCTTTTAGCATCATCTTGTATTAAAGTCTCTGCGCTTTGGCATTTTCGTTGTAAAGGATCTATTTCTTCGTATATATTTTCTTGTGACACAGCTTTTAATCTTGGGTATGGATCCACTGAGTTGATAAGTGAATCCAGAGTAGGTTTTGAAGATACATCAACTGGTGTCAAGTATCCATCTTTCTCACGTGTATTGTGAACTAATTCATCTTTTGGTTCTGATGAAAAGACAAAAGCTTTCATGTTAAGTTTTATACGATCATTTACAGTTTCCTGGACATAAGGCTTCGTATCTTTAAACATTATTTTAGAGTCCGAATCAGACTTTAAGTTACTTATGTCAATTGCTCGTTCAACTAAAGGTCGATTTGATAACACCACAGCTGACCGTGGTCTTATTTTAGCTGGCGACTCAGTGTGTACTTCTGGGATATCAACTTTAGGTGATGTTACAGCCACTGGTAAATTTTCATATAACGAACAATCAGCGAATTTGATTGAAGTTGAACCTTCACTTGATCTTCGATCTGGTGACATTTCAATATAATCAGTTGCTGAACGAGGGACTTGGTAGTGTGGCTCTATAAAATCATACAAAGTGTTTAATGAGATATTAAACTCAGCACCGCCATCCGATCTTGCTGGTTGCAGAATCGACGTTCCCGGGTCCTCCCGAAATTTTCCCGGCTTCTTTCTAAGCCTTTGCAGAGGAGAGTGGCTAAAGCACAATAAGTTAGAAGGATGAGAGTTATTATTGTTTCTCAAATGACTAACAAATTCATCCCTGCCGGAAAATTAACGTCGAAAAGAGGTAGTTTTGACGTCGCTAAGTTTCGGCTTAAGACTTAAGAACGTCAAAACGGTGTATTTTTTACGACGTCAAAACAACGTGTTTTTTACGCTGAAAAACGTCACGTGCCGGCAGGGAGAAAACTAGGCTTCCAGACACGCAACATCTAACGTTCAAGATAAATACTCTTCTCTGTAGGTGTGACTTGCGAGTAAGTACAGTACATAAGAGCTAATATCACTGTGGAAGAAGGTCATTTACGCATAGATTTAGACTTTGTAACCTGAAGCTATGCTCAAAAATCACTCCTCCACAGTGATTATTCGCTCTTATTTCAAACTTAAAGCAATCTTACCAACATCGCCAACATTCTCCTTATCATCTTCATCGCATGGCTTTACGCGAGGAATAACTGTATGGCGCATACGATTCATTAACATCGTGTCGTTGTCGTGTGTATCGTTTTCGTGTAGAGGAATTGTATACTCGATTGATTCTGTTAGCGTACGGTTAAAACACCCAAATAGTAAAGTATTCTCGTGTTGTCCTAACCACAAGTCTGCATCATTTTTTCTATAGAAAATAAATTATAAAAACTTAAACGTAGGGTACAGTATTTTATAACGAATAACTCAGAATTTAATTTCCCATGGGCAACTCTATAATAACGATATGATATCAATATATCAAAAAATACATATTTCTTATGACTATGCTTTGAAGCATACACAAACCCAGTGAACGGTGGTCTGGGCTTTAATAAAATCTGGTCATACAATATATATACCAATAATCAATTAAAAAAAATTTAATTAGCCGATTATATTGATAGATATAAAATCTCACAATATATTTCTTAACATTTCGAAATGTATACGTGGATGTGACGTCACAATACATCAAATACAGTAACAATTTAAAAGTTGTGAAAGGAGTTGTGAAAGAAATATTTTTATCAAATAACGTTGTTCTAACGTTATTTTTCTGACTTTGAGCAGGTTTTTGCCGGCTGGGTGTTTATTCTAATGCTCATTTTTCTTATCAATTATCGCGTTTTTTCAAATGGTTTAGCCATGTGCTATATTTTATGCTATTTTTAGTAAGTCGCCACTTTTACTGTCTTTATAATTAAAATTAAACCTTGTTTCCAGTCTTTTTTAGTTTTCGATGGTTCAAAAAGACAAGAAGTCGAGGAAGGAGGTTGACACTCGCCATTGGTTTAATTTGATTGGAAATATCATGTGATGATGTTAGAAAGTCTTTCCCAGTGGAAAAAAACCTGTTAAAAGTCCGCAGTACTGCGGACTTTTAACAGGTTTTTGCCCATGGGGTTACTGCTTTATTTGCTTTTATTTCGAGTACAAAAAAACGTGACTTACCTTTTTTTGATAGCGGTAACGTATTCATTTTTCTTAAAGTTTAAATTATAACAACCAGACTCGTCTTCTAATGTCACCACAGTTTCCGGTTGTTTCTAAAATATAAACGAATAGCTCACAAATTTTGGGAATTGTCATGAAAGATTTATCCGCAAAAATATACTTCTATACGTTCTTCAAAAATGTCACACACGAAATTACAACTCAGTGGATACAGACGTCTATTCATTGTCGTTTTGACGTTGCGTGGGATAGATGGGATGGGATAGATATCAATTGTGTATAATTTACTTCTACAGTGGGAGTGGGGATAAATTCCTACAAAATATGTTAGATGGGTTATTCTCCTATTTGTCTTCGCGAATGTATATCTCCTTCTATTTTTCAAAAGTCTCCATTCGAATAAGTTTTATTTTTTTGGGAATATATTCCAGTTTTGCAAAATAAAGTAAACTAAAATAAACTCTCCTCCACAGATGATAACCGACAGCTGTATTCAAGCTTATATACAAGCTTAAATACAGCTGTCGGTTATAACATGTGGAGGAGGGTAGAGTATAATTTTTAGTTTTGTAGCTGAAAACTATACTACGAAACTCCTCCACGGGTGGTAACCAGCAATGTTGTTCAGACTTGCAAAGAAATGACTCACAGACACCAGTGCATCTCTTATCACATGAAACGGTGGTCTGCTTTCAGGTAAATATTCAAAACACATCAACATGACGTCATATATACCACTTGGACAAATATTAGGTTCCGGTAATGCGACACCATTTTGAATTTTTTCCTTCACCTAAAGACGCAAATTCAATGGTTGAAATAAAAGTACATAATCAGTGTGAATGAGTGCTTAGCAAGCCTTAAAATAACTGTCGGATATCGCCTACGGATGAGTGTTTTTTGAGAAAAACACCCCTCTACAGGTGATGTCTGATAGGTATTTTAAGGCTTGCAACAGTTATTATCAACTACAATCGATGATAAACAGCTGGGACTTGGAATCTTGCTATCTTGGAACTGCAGTAAGCTCTGAAGCATCATTCGATGACGAAATGGAAAACTACAATCGAGGATACCATAGTGATTCTCTTTATTATACTTGGCATAATCATAAAACTGCATGTCTCAAATAAATCCAGTGGGCAAAAACTTGTTCAAAGTCAGCAGTTCGACATCGTTCGACGTTGTTCTAGCGTCTTTACTGCGAACTTTGAACAAGTTTTGGGAATCCGTGCTGGAAATAATACCAAATAATCACTATAAGGTTGTAAAATTCGATGAAAGCGAACAGAAGACGATCCATTTGTAGAAATCGACGTCACACATGGTGTGTCGTCAATTTCTACCAATGGAATGTCTTCTTTTGACTTTTACCTCATATATTTCGCATCGCGGAAATATATCTTTCGAAGAGCGTTTGATAAGCAAACCTCAAAATAGTGGTCAAAAATCACCTGTGGAGGAGTGTTTCTTTAGTACAGTTAAAACTATGCTAAAAAAACACTCCTTCACAGGACATGTCCGACCGTTATTTTGAAAAGGTGCCGCTTTGGTAGATCGATACACAAAATAAGAATAGATAACCACTCCTCCCCAGCTGGCAAAAACCTGTTGTTCTAACGTTATTTCGCTAACTTTGAACAGGTTTTTGCCGACTGGGTCCAGTCTAGTATATCAGGGATTAAAATAACTGCAGACTTTGAACAGGTTTTTGCCTACTCGCCATTAAGATTGTTCCTTACTGACCTGCTCATTATTATAATCTCCCCATGGAATATCACCAAACGTAAACATTTCCCATAAGACAACAGCAAAACTCCATACATCTGATGAGGTAGTAAAGATACCATTATTAAATGATTCAGGAGCTAACCACCTCATTGGCAACATTTCATTTGACTCCATTACCCATTCGTCTTCTGCTTCACCTAGAACTTTTGACAAACCAAAATCGCTTATCTTTACCTGTAAAAAAGGGGTAAATTGTTATAATATCTTTAGCATTGTCCTATGTAATGTCCAGTAAACCATTATTCTACAAATTTCTGATATCTGGAACATTCGCTACCTCGATAAAAAGAAGTTATTTTTAGAGAATCACACAACTTGTAATAGGGCAGGAAATATTGAATGATACCCTATCAGGGCTCGAAATAACAGCCTGTCATCGCTGTGGAGGAGAGGTTTTTCAGAATATTTTCAGCCAACTCGGCTGAAAATATTCTGAAAAATCTCTCCTCC
>JAULBZ010006783.1:0-12071 GCA_032360805.1 Neoturris breviconis | reverse complement strand
CCAACTTGGCTGAAAATATTCTGAAAAATCTCTCCTCCACAGCGATGACCGGCTGTTATTTCGAGCCCTGCATACCTAAAAGAACTGGTTGATTCCAGTAATTCGGTTCCGGTGCAATTCCCACTCTTATCATGTCACTCTCTAGTCTTGAATAAGATGTATAGTAAGGAGCTAGTTTTATCTTTGTATTCTTTCCAATGAGAACAGGTTGCGATTGTGTACATAGATGAAATGATGAGTTACGACAAGACCTAAATAACATAGAACATAGTGGATCTAAATAAGAATATATAATTACTGTGGAGGAGGGATTTTTGGGCACAGTTTTAAGATTTGTAGCTTGAAGCAACGCTTGATATTCACTCCTCTGAAGTGATTATTTGCTCTTTTCGACTACTGACATAAATCAAATGAACCAAATAACATCAGTTAGAAATTTCACATAAAAATATTTTTAACTGGTATAACAAGCCTAAAAATAGATGTCAGACATGTCAGTTATTTCGAGCCCTATAACTGCTGGATATCTCTTTCACTCCTCCACAATCAACTTATTTTCAGGCTCGCATTTCTCATTCTCTACAAAATTCAAAGTGGGCAAAAACTCGTTCAAAGTTCGTTGTAAAACGTAGAATGACGTCGTTCTAGCGACTTTACTGCGGACTTTGAACAAGTTTCATGTATTTTTGTTCATGATGGTCTCTAACATATTTGTAAAATAGTTATTCCTATGTTTGACTATAAATGAGATAAAATATAACTCTGCGAGGAAGGGTTTTCTGTTAACGAGCATCCATTGGATTGATTTCATGAAGGAACCAATCAATTGTAATATCATAGTCTTGGTACTCTTCTTTGCAGACACTTTCTTAATACTCCTGCGTATTTTGTGTCCTGCAGTCGAGGTTTGCTCTTATTTACTGAGGGGTAAGGGTTAGGCCAAGCAGTCATCGAGACAAATTGACAAACTGACGGACATTTAATATCAGCAAATACCAAAATAACTGCCGAGCATCTAGACACGCCGTTTTAAATACGGTATAAAGTCATATAAAATAGCAGTGTTCAAGATAAGAGCGAATAATCACTGTGGAAGAGTGATTTTTAAGCATAGATGTTATTTCGAGCCCTGCAGTTCTGTTCAATGAAATACTTACACGATAACAATTCGCTTGGTTACACCTATTAACCGTATATTTTCACATGCAATAACAGTAATAACTGTATCAACAGTACCCAATACTATGGTTGAGTCGTGACATTTCTCGATCACAACTGAATGCAATGGTGATAAGAGATACAAGTGAGAATGTTGACATCTATGTATGTTTACTGTACTATGCGATAACAAGTCACCAGTTCGCGCAACAGTTCGTTTACAAACTTGATTGCAAATAATACGTTTACACCTGAAAGTAGAAAAAAATTAATGAATGAATGACTGAAGAAAGAGAATCAAAAAAATCATTCCAAATGCAACCTTTTTGGTATTAATTAAAGCATCCAAATTCAACAAAAACTGAAACTACAACAATCTCACAATGGATTGGTTTCTTCAAAGTTCGTCGACCCAACACAATTTTAATTGATTTAACTCTACCAAAGAAGTTGGTTTTGAAACGAATGAGATGGTCTCTTATACCAATAAGCTTGCAATAGATTACCATTCCCTTGCAAGGTTTGCTGATCTTATTTCGAACACTGGTCTACAAATCAAGAAGTAACAGCTACCTTTCTGGTGAAAAATTTGAATTGGTCAATATTCTATTCACAAGATTTGGTTGTGAGGATTTATATGAAGCAGTTAAATCAACTTCTTGCAAGAGCTGTGCTTGTACTTCTGACCATTCCATATGATGGCGATGTGATGCAAACATATCTTCTGTTAAACTTGTACTGCTTAGACTAGTATTCAAAGCTTAAAGGAGAACAACAGGGATCAAAACAACATAGCTTCAGGCTCAAAATTCCTACATAGTGCTAATGTGCTCTTATTCAAACATTAATAGCGATTGCTTGCTTTCTATGCTATGAAGAGAGATAAATCACTTTCGACAGTGCTGGTAATAAGAGCAAATAATCACTGTGGAGGAGAGATTTTTGAGCATTTTCTTCACAGTGCTTATTTTTCCAATCATTTCAAGCACAGTTCTGAAGAATATTAATTACAAATTTCACATTTGAGTCATATAAGTGCCCCTGCAAAACAAGCGCCCCTACTGAATCGTACTGAAAACATAATCACAGGGGCTGAAATAGCTGCCGGTCATCGCTGTAGAGGAGAGGTGTTTCAGAACTATTTCAGCAGAATTGGCCACATCTGTCCTCCGCTATGATAACCGACAGTTTAACCCTTGTAACAGAAGCAAAACAAATAACGCTCTATTGATTGAATTCTTCATAAAAAGCCTCATATTTAGAAACATATTTCAATGAGAGAAGAACAAATAATCAATAAGGAGGAGAATAAAGCTATGCTATAAAATTACTCCACCACAGTGATTATTTGATCGTATTTTGTGCATTGTAACATATATCTTACTTTCATCGCCGCAGCTATATCCTCTTCCTCTAAGTTTTTGACCAAGTGAGAAACAGGCACAAATACCAAAAGGATTCCGACGTAAATATGCTTTTATCCAACTTTGAAGACGACGACAACTGAACATCTGTGATATCTAAAAACCAAGAGAGTTTGAGTTATGCTTTGTAGTCTGAAGCCATGCTCAAAAATCACTCCTTCACAGTGATTATTTGCTCTAATTTTAACCACTGGAGTGAGAGTCTGATATTTGTAAATGTAAATCTTAAGCTACGTTTACCAAAGTTATAAATCTGACTTCAAGAATCCAAGACCCAGAGGGCGTCCTCCACTACGTTGGAAAGACCAAATCAGAAAAGACACAAAACTACCCTTGCTTACAGCGGAAAGAAATGCCAAAGACAGGAATCGGTGGAAAGATTGTGTTAAGAAAAGTTTGGCGAGGGTTCTCTAATGGACTATGCATTTAAGTGAAGTAAGTCAAGTCAAATCTTAATTCCTATGTCAACAAACTTGCAAAATTTGGTTGGTTTCTTAGATATGAAGAAACCAATCAGTCGTAATATCGTTGACATATAGTACTTTTCTATAGAAATATTATTTTAGATGTTGTTCATTGTTTATGATCGAAGGAATGCAAGCCAGAATATAACTACCATACCTCACGTGCGGATGAGTCTTCAAAGCTAAAACTACACTCATAAAAACTCATCCCCAGGTGATGTCTGGCAGTTTTCATGCTTGGAATGTGAGAAATTTTACACAAGAAATCAATCTTCAAAGACAAGGAATAATATTTTAGGCAAGCCGGAAAATAACTTTCGGACAACATCTGTGTGTGGGGGAGTGTTTCTGATAACAGTTTAGTATGCAAAAACACTCATCCACTTAACGATAAGCAGTATATATACTAACTTTTGAAAATCCAGCCTTTTGAGCTTCCTTTTGTTGACATGCAGCTTGATCAAGAGATAAAACATTTCTACAGAAAAAAAAGAAGATATAACTTAGTGCAAATAATAAGTAAAAAATTGATGAGCTAATTTCTACCAATGAAAGGTTTCTTTTGGTTTCCACACAAAATGTTTTGGATATTTAAACTCTATAAGCACACAATATTTCAAAACAACATCATTTCGAAGTTGGTTTGACATTGCATACTCGTTCACAAATATATGTACCTTATTCGTACTAATTTTTGCGCGTACTAATTTCACACAACGAAAAAAATATATTTTATGTGTATTAATATTCCTGCATGGCCACCTATAAAAAATAAAAACGTTCATTTTAAGTGGCAAATGCAAGGCAAGGGGTATATGATTTTTGAAGCGCACATCATTACAAAATTTGGGGCAATAAGTAAACTTTCTCTGCAAAAGCGCGAAAAATTAGTACATGCAAAAATTAGTGCAAATAAGGTACCCTTGCAATTAGAACGAGCAGAAGAGTCATTATGCAAAAACATTATTTGTGCTGATCAAAATACTTAGACCGAAAATTAAATGTAATACGAACCTAAAATTAAATGTCAGACATCATGTGTGAAAGAGTATTTTGTGTAGTTTTCAGCTTAACTATTAACTTAACTATTAACTAAAACAAAAAATCCTCTACAGATATTATTAGTCTTATTCAAAATATTTTTATATCCGACTCAATTTTAACGATAAACCTATGGTTGCATTTTTTTGTTTATATACCTTCCATTACACGTTGCACCAATTAAAAAGCTTAACTTTTTCACAGCATCTATGGTTAACATGACATCATTATCTTCTCCATATGATTCTAGAGAGAACAGAAAATATAGATAGGAAGCTCTTTTATCTACAGCACACAGGGCCTAAATTAGGAATAATAATCTTGAATATAGCTTTAGCAAATCCACACTATGGAAGAGTAAATCATCTCAAAGTTACGTAGAAGAGTAGTGAGTCAATGATCTTGCAATGGACTGGTTTCTTCGTACTGAAGAAACCAATTCATACAAACTCATTGACAATACACCCTTCTGTGTAGTGTTATTTTTGGTGAATTTGGTCAACAAAAATGATACTACAACTAAGGGTGTTATGTCAAGAAGCATGCCATTGCTTGGTTCATTTGGTATGAAGAAACCAATTCATTGCAAAATCATTGACTCTTTCCTGTAAATGTTAGATTACCTGGTTCAACTAATAAATCTAATATATCTGTTAAGTTATTTATGATAAATAACATTTGCGCATGCTCATCAAGACCCTATAGAAATAAAACATATTTACTCAAGCCTAAAAGTTACTGCCAGACAACACCACGAATCACCTGTGTTTTTTGAGTATATTTTTCAACTGCAAAGTCAAAAACTATCCTCAAAAGCATTCTTTCACAGCTGACGTCTGGCAGTTATTTACAAGCTTGTTTGCTTGCATAATGATACATAATGGCTACAAGAAGAAATAATTGTGCAAAAGTTTACAATGTTGAAATAATTTGCAAATAAACCATTAAATGCTACAAAGCCTGAAGGTATGCTCAAAAATCCTTTCTTTGAATATTTACTCTTATTCCAACCACAAGTTAATCGGTATTATGTCCAAGTGAGCATAAACTTGTTTAAAGTATGCAGTACTAGAACAATGTTCTAGTGTCATTGCTGCAAACTTTGAACATATTTTTTCCCACTGGGGTGTGTATTATATAATTATGATGTAAACCAGATAAACAAATTCACTCTCTCACAGAGATTATCTATAGTTATGAAACCTTGGGTTTTAACCTATTTGCCATACTATATATACATGTCAAACGTATTAGGAAGAATCGGAATATTTATTTACACCACTTTCTTACACAAATTAAAAATAACTAAATAAAATTATGAAGACAGGTTTTAACAAGCTCATGATTCAAAAACAATAAATCAATTGCAATGTTAAAAATGTTAACCTTAATTCCTATAGCAGCTCTTCCTTCCAGATCCTGTGATTTACTTCTTGATGGATACTCATCACCGGTGACAATTGAAGACTTCATGGAAATCACATGTGCATGTTGAACGTATAAATATAAGATGAATTTGAGTAGGTCCACTGTCCTCTTTTCTTTCAATACATCTAAAACAAAAGTAATTAAAAGACAGTCGTTGAATCGTTGATTTTGAGCATCCCTCCTCCACAACGATTATTTATTCTTATTTTGTCCACTAAAAGAATGTGTATAGAAATGCAGTATATACAGTGGTCGGAATAAGAGTAATTAACCACTGTAAAGGAGGGATTTTTAAGTATAGCTTCAGGCTTTGTAGCCTGAATCTATGCATAAGAAATCACTCCTTCTACAGTGATTATTTCGAGGTGTGTTGTCTATTATAACATTCAGGCTTGGGTTACTGCTTTTATCATTAACAAAGCTATTCAGCACAAGCATTTCTCAAGTAATCAGTGGTCACAAAAAGCATGTAATCACTGTTTCCTCCACAGCAATCATTTACTCTTATTTCGATAACTGCATGCTTATATAACTACAGTGGAAACTTTACAGAATACCTTGCTCTGTTTCAAGTTTTGCAGTTGACATAGCTTCCGCATTCTTGAGATGTTCTGTTGCATTTTGTTCTGTTAAAACTTCACATGTGTGAAAATATCTAAAAGAGATAATATTTATATACGGTCTCAAAACAATATAAAATTTATAGAGATGAGTACTGAGTCAATGATCCAATGGATTGGTTCCCTCATACCAAAGAAACCAATCCATTGCAAGCAATGGAACCACCAAAAAACTGCTTTTGGAATGAAATATTTAGACATATGATTTCTCAAATTATCAAAATAAGTTCTTTTCGTAAGGGACCATCTAAAGATTTTGTTACAAAAACATGTTTTTGGGTAGATTCAAAGTAGCTAAATCTGACCAATTCTAACAAAAATAGCCCTACACAGAAGGGTGTGTTGCCAATGAGCTTGCAATGGATTGGTTTCTTCATTACTTTCTTCATGACTCATTACTCTTCTCTGTAACTTTTATTTTTGAGATGGTCTCGTAATATTTAACTTTGCAAAACAATAACAGTTTTATATTTGTATGTATTTAATTTTGCAAATTTAACAAAGGGGAGTGTAAAAACAAAGATTTATTTTCAGTCTTGTCAATGCTTCATTTAATTTTGTATATGATAATTTTGCCAGGAAACTGAGAGAAAATATTAAGATTGACAATTAATCAATTTTTTTTCGAGAACATACTTGCTAATTCTTGAGAAACCTGCAAAATTCACAAAAATTTCTGTTCGCAAAGATTTCTACACCATATCAGGGTGTTAGCTAAGATTTTTGAGAAGATAACATTTTCCATCAAATTAAGAAAAAAATCGGGGAAACTGAACTGAAAACAATAAAATAATCAAACTTTTAGCGCAATTGGGAAATTTTTTGCGCAATTTTCAATTGGGAAGGTGACAACATCATCTCTAAGGGCTGGCTAACACCCTGCATATTACTACAAGTAATTTTTGAGCATTGCTTCAGGCTATTGAAACCTGAATAACATATGTTCATATACGTCACTCACAGTGATTATTGAACTTACATCCAAGCTAAGTTTTCTTCTATTTGCAATTTATTACAAGCAACATGCTTCCAGATAGAATAACTATAACAACAATTAAACATCAATTTTATTCAATAATTCAAGCAAGTAGGCACAACAGTGCAAACATCAACATACAGGGGACTGATTCAGTGTTCAAAATAAGCACTGTGGAGGAGTATTGGTTGGGCATAGGTTCTGGACAACAAGCATTACATTTTTAGATTACATTTAAATTACACATTATACTTACATACATTTATAAATTACACATTATACTTTTAGATACATTTTTAAACGGCTACCTTATCTGGATAAATATTTGAGAATTTTATTTTCGCAAGTAAGGCACAAAGTTATTTTTGCGACAGTTTTGTTTTTGCAAATGACGTCTTATTTTAAGGTTTGTGAGTTTTGAAGAAAACAATTGTGTATTGATAACAAATACTGCAACAATAATTTTTAATATGTGCTTATCAACACTGTAAATAATGTACGGTATAAACGAATAAATACTTGTATTTGATTTTAAAAACGCGACTTTTTTATTCTCCAGTTTTTGCACGAATTGCCAATTGTATGCAAGTTTTATTTTCACAAATTGAACATAAAGTTGCATTTGTCTGAGTTTTATTTTAGCGAATTGAACCGCCAAAGACTTATTTATCAGGGTATGAAGACATGTATCTAACTCTAATAATGTACCTGAGGCCAATTTTTTTTTTGTATTAGCTAATATTACTGAATTTTTGAGATTTCTAATTATTTTTTTTTTCTGTATATTTATGATTGCATACATAGTACTTAATCTTTTGACATCTGTGGATGGTAAAGTGACCATTATGAATGTGTGGAAAAAGGCAGGATAACAGACCAAACTGAAATCCTGCCCCATAAAAACCAATTTTGTATAAATATTTGAAAAAGGCAAAATTTACACAAAAATAATGTATATTGTTGTTATTTATTTCCAGTCAATACTTGCATTATTACACTTGCTAAATGTTTTACCAAAAATGCATTTTTTTATGTAAAAGCTGTATATAGTGAAAACCAAGCTTGAAAATATAACTGTGTGACATCACCAGTGGAGGAGTGTTTATTGAGTATACTTTTCAGCTTTGGTTGGCTCAAAAAACACTCCTTCCCATGTAATATCCAGCAGTTATATTCAGGCTTAGACACAACAGAATTTCAAAATGAAAACAAGCTATAAATAAATTCACCCATTAAAGATTAAATATATTAACCTTAAGCGAGGATAGCCAGCCTTTCCTTTGTTCTTCGCATAAGCAAATAGTTTACGTAAGTTCTATAAATATAAATAGTTAACAATAGTCAGCTCAGAAATTGTAACAGTAGTTCACACCATATTTCAATTTAATTTAGTAGTCGGAATGATTCATTCAAATGCTATTTATCTTCATACTGTCTGTATGAAATTAGGTGCAATTCTGTGATGTAAATTACTGCGTCACCGAAATGTTTTTAATCTAATGTGAGCAGTAGTCAAAGTAAGAGCAAATAATCACTGTGTTAGAGGGAGTTTTGAGCATAGAAGCTATGCTCAAAAATCACTCCTTCACAGTGATTATTTGCTCTTATTTCGACCACTGGTGAGGGTTTTTAGTGCTAGCTCAGTGTTTGAAATAAGAACAAATAGCTAAAAAAACACTCCTTTACAGTGATTATTTGCAATTAATTCCAACACTGTAGCTTCAGGAAAGAAATATACTTCTGGCACCGTACAAACACAGGAAACAATTTTCTAATTTTGGATGCCGTTTTTTACGTAATTTATTTTGACTCCTGAATGTACACTAAATTCTGTGGGAATTTTTATAATAAAAACCGGCGCCTGAAATATATACATTTTCCGACGTCGTATAGGATATTTCAACTATATTGGCAGTTATATGTTTATAAATTTCTGAGGAATAGGTTTTTATAGTAAAAATGCGTATTTTCTGGAGTTTTTTTATCAACAAATTTGGACAGCAGAAAGAAAAACATAAAAGGACGTCAGAAGATACTCATTCTTCTAGTCGTTATTTCCATTCTTTCGTGAGTAACGTTTTTTATAGTAAAAAAATGACATCCAAATATACTTTATGTTTGGGGAGTTATTTTTACAGAAAAAAATAAGAACCTAAAAGTGCGTATTTTCTGGAGTTCTCTTATAGACAAAATCGGACGGCAGAAAGTATAATATAAACGGGCATCAGAAAATGTCAAAAAATGTCTAAGTCTGCACTTTTCCCTTTATCATTTATTTGGGTATGATATAGAATTCAAATTCTCCACTTTTAATTTTTTTTAAAAAAGTCTTATCATTTTAGCACATTATTTGGGTGAATGTGGTTAAACCTCACAAAATTCAAATGTTAAAAAATTCTCCACTTTTGAATCAATCCCTTTTTTGCCGATACTCAGTTCCAAATTGAAAAAAAATGGCCGGCGGTCTCGTAATATTGCCTAGAATGTCTTAACCAAATTTTAGGATGGTATCACTACTTTCGGTCAATTGGACCAAAAACTCAATTTTGACCTTTTTTGCCCAAAACTTGGGACCGAGCGGACAAAATTTAAAAATATTTGGCGAGTCCTTCTAGAATATCGCCATGAATGCTTGTGCCTTTCAAAATGCTAGCTCCTTGGAAACATGGTCTATTAAGAAAAGTGGGTCGCCGCCAAAAAGTAATAGCAATAGCCCTTCCAAACTTGGCTTGGTGGGCTAAAAATGATGTTGAAAACAATCCAATTTTGTACTTCACGTCTGATATTAGGTAAAAAGCGATGTCAGATTTTGTTTAAAAATTATCGCCGTTAAAAAGGTAATTCGTACTCACACTTCAGAAACTATGCAAAAAAAAAAAATAGTAATATGATTAAAATGGAGGTCCAAAAAGTGGGCTACCACCACCATTGCAACTGCAAAGTGAAAGTAATAGCACATTCAATCTTTGTTCAGCTAAAAAATGCTAAATTATATATACTTACAAGCTTCAAATTAACTGTTGGACATCACCTGTGGAGGAGTGTATTAAATAAACACTCATCCACAGATAATGTCGAACAGAGGTTTGTACACTCACATGATGGGTCAGCTTTGTTGGTGGTGGTATTGGCAAAATCCCAATATCAAAAGGTTCTGGTCTTACCCAAAGGTAAACATTGGATGAATTCTTTGAAGACATTTATTCACATCTGATGAATATGATTTTTATTCTAAAATATAGCAAACACATAACTTTTTTACTAGCAATTAATAAGAATAAGAAGAGAAACAAAGATATGCATAGAGACATTCAATAGGTTTTAAGAAATGTACTTTTCAAATGTACTTTTCAGATTTAAAGACCATGAAAACAGACATAGAAAGTTTAAAAGGCAAGGATATTTGAAGTTTACTCCAGGATTGAAGAGAATGGAATCGAACAGAATTTAATTCAAAACTTGTAGAGTTGGCAGAGGTTGGTTAGGCAGACCGATTTTTTCAGCATGTGTGTTATAAATATGAGTAAAATTAACTGCATATATGTATTCTGAATACTATCAGGCATTTTATTATTGTATATATACAGCTGATGTATAGGAACAATACATTTCCCAAATGGACGACATCAGAGAATTTCAAAATATAAGTTATAATACAAACTATGTACTTGGAGAGACTCTGGGAGTCTCAAATTACATATATGACAAATGGCATTGTTTTGAAGAATGGAAATGTGCTTGATGAAAAGGCTACTTAGTTGACCCCAGATTTGACTGCAGTACTGGAGGTGTGAACGGAGTAGCATAATACACAGAAAGAAGAATACTTTCGGGGAGACCAGATACGATTTTTTTAGAAGGCTCCATTGGCTTTCCTAAGTTTAATTGCAGTATATGTATATATATTATTTTGATTTAAAACTACCATCTTAGATCAGAATTGAGTAAAACACAACAAGGTATGGATGACATCAGAGAATTTCAAAATAAAAGTTAGAATACTGAATTGACGATCTTGCAATTGATTGGTTTCTTTGTACCGAAGAGATTTTCAAGATCGTTGACTTGAATTAATTTTTCTTGAATTTATTGATTTTGACTTCTTGAAAGCTGCTAAAATATTTGCTTTTTGAAACGGATTTTAGAGATGGCTCCTACAGTAAGAGTAGTGTCCCTGAAATGCAATAAGTTGGTGTCATCAGCAAAGTGATTTAATTAGTACAATGCAGGTCGTTTATATAAATAAAAATATCAGTGGTCCTAAAACAGAGCCTTGTCTAATAACCCTTTTTGATGAATTAACACCATTAAAAGTGAAACAAAATGAGTATATCCGGTTAAGACCTAAACAAATTGAAGGAAACACCATGAATGCCATAATAAAAGCGGTTGTATATGTAGAAGAATTTCATGATCAACCGTATCAAAAGCCTTTTGTAGATAATAAATATTCCACAAGCATATTGAGCATCCATGATTTTTTGCAAGATGTTAATAGGGTTTGAGAAGTTGAGTAATTATATATAAAATAAATTACATGTTTGTATAATTTTCTCAAATATCTTGTCATACTGTAGCTAATATGTTTTAAGTAAACGAGATAATTTGTTGTTAGCTACTGTAACTCCACCGATTTGGGATAACCTTGGTGGGTAGATTTTAATTCGGATGGAAAAATGCCAGAAGATAGGTCAAGTTTAGTTGTACTTTTAACCTTGAAGAAGAAGAAGGGTCCTCCATTAGATTTTCCACATGAATGGGCCATTGCATTTTTCATTCATAACCCCCCTGTGGATGACATGATATTTTAGAAGGAAATTGTTACGGATTTCTGGGTTTTTAGGTGTTTGTGTTTCGGATATCCAGTTATTTTATGGTCCTGCATTTCGGATATCCTGCTTCTTTTCGCCATTTAAGTTACGGATATCCTCATCCATGGAGTGAGATTGCTTCGGATATC
>JAULBZ010006782.1:0-12072 GCA_032360805.1 Neoturris breviconis | reverse complement strand
AAAAAAGCCCATCCCAAACAGGATTAAGAGAATACTTATTTTTGAAGGACCAGGGTATTATTTCCAGGCAATGTGTTATAGTTTTTCAGAAGGGTATTTCGATGGGTATTACATATCAATCGTGTCTATTTATTTCTGAACATACAAAATGGTGTGAACAGCGTTTTAGTGAAATCCAGGGGTAATTTTTTTTTACTAATTGAATGAAATAAAATGTTTCGAGGTGGTTATGCGAATAGACACGTTTGATTCATAAAACACTAGTAATTTTTTGATTAACTGTTAGGCTTGGTATTCTTTTTTTAGCAATGCAAGACATTGAAAGTTGAAATTTTTTTAAACCTTATTTAACCTTATCCAGAGGGCACAAAGCTTTCCTGTGATGACTTCATCAACAAAGTTATTATGTTAAATGTTGACTATAAGTTTCAACACTACTGCATGATTCTATCAAAAGGCTATTCAGAGCTCCTAAATGTCCGGCCTGAATAGGGTTAAGAAATAAATTGCTTGCCAAGAAAGTTGCCAAGAAAAAGATTAGTTTGCATGCTTTTACAGTATTTTGTTATTTCTTTGGCCTTAACAAAATTTGCCATTATATTCATTATATACTTCTTTTCCAACGCAATATTCAGTCTATTTTGTTTAGTGATCTGCATACTATCTTAAAGGAAGAAATTTTCACGATTGAATAGTTGGAAAGGACAAATATTCTTTTTTCTAGCTTAATTCTTGCGATAAACCATCAAAATTTGGATATAATATTATAAACATTGCAGATTTTATTTTTTGTGATTGACTCGTTTTGCAAATTTCGAGGAACTAATTTTCACGAATTATGGGTGATTTAGGTATATAAAAATTGCAAAAATAAATTCCCTGCAAAATTCAAGGAAAACGAGTAGATTGCGAAAATAAATTACACAATTTGCATAATTTTCAAATTTCGTTACTGTTGGTACACTCCGCTAAATTTCTTCCTTTAGAGTATGACAAAATTTTCACCAATTAAGTCCAATAAGGTAGTTTATGTTAGTGTACATTTTTTTGACACAGAAATGTAATGTGGATATTTTAGCAATTGATGAAAATACACCCAATGTAATTCAGATATGATAATGATTTAGTATATAAACTTTTCCTTTTGGTATTTATACTTTGGTATAATGTCACTATACTAAATGACAATTGGTCAAAGTGGCTATACTTGGTATGAGTGCCAAATTACTTTACATGTTGCCATTTTAAAAATTATACTGTTCAATGTAATTCAGATATAATTTATCTTCTATACATACACTAATAATAATCATCATGTATAAGATGCTCATTTAAATGATAGTAAATTGGAAAAGACTCCCTAAAGAGGCTCAAAAATGAGAAGGAGTCGATAATGATGCCCTTTGGGGAGCCACTAAGTACAAATATCATGAGAAACAAAAGGGACTCATTTATGGAAAAAAAGAAGCTTATGAGAGTCAAAAATGAAACCCCTAAGAGAGTCTGAATAACTCCTTTGTGGAATCGCCACAGACACCCTGCTATGACATAATAATCACAAAATACACTCAATGATGTGAGATACTCTGCTCCAGCTAAATTGGGTAGCCTGAAACAATAAGTAGTTTAATGTTGCTAGAAACAGTAAAAGATTTGAGTACTTCTCCCAAAATACATAAAAAACCCATTTTTTATCAACCTTGTTTAATGACTCACCTTTTGATGCAGTTATCTGTATAATCAATTCATTTGGAGGAACGAAACATAATCCTTTGAACTGTCTGATCCTTTGTGGTGGAGGACATAAATATGATATAAGTGAATCCACAGCAACTGTTTCTGGCAACAGAGATGGTTGCTGAGTGAATGAGAGAGATGTACTTGAAGTTTGCAGTCTTGTACTTTCAGTGATTGACGATGTATCTATGTTTGTAAGAGAAGTAATGTTATTGTTAATTAAGTTCTGGACCATATTTTCGTAGATCAAGTCAGTTTTTCTTATATAGCAAGTCAATGTCATCATGATAGGCAGATTATTATGGGTTTGAAACATCTAGTTTATGTTTGATTTAATCAGTAGCACATGTGGTGCATTGATCAATATTTACAAAATGCAAAATCTTAAACCAAATTTTTTTCACCCTTACTAGAATTGTTCAAAAATATAAGAAAACCTAAACACTTTTGCTTAATCAGCAGTTTTAAAGTACTGTTTATGATGGACACAAATCCAAAAAGAGTCTTGTGATAACTAAGACATCATTTAGTCACAATTTGTTTCACTATTGTCTACTATCCATTTCAAATGAAACTAAGCATGACTAAGTTGGGAAAATGTCCAAAAATGGGTTACGTGTCATTGTACCTTTATGTGCCCTAACTATGTTGAAGTCAATGAAGAAGGTATAAAAATAAAAGTAAATACTTTGGTCCCTACCCTGGATGAAAAAATCAGTTTATACCATGTCAACAGTTAATTTCTTGGACAATGTTTATTTGGTCCCATCCGATGCCCAATAGGATTTTAGGAAGTCACAAAATTTCATTCAAAACAGATGACTTGGTCCAAAGTTATTTAAAAAGGTAGAAACAGGGTTATAGGAGCAGTGGTTGTTTGAACCTCCCGGTAGAAACAGGGTTAGGAGTCAAATATACATAAAGTAACAATTATCTTAGAGTCTATCAAAAAATTTCGCTCCAAAACCAACTTATTTGGGAGGGTTAAAATCAACTAAAATTGACAAAATTCAACAAAAATGAACAGAAATTTGTTAGGTCAACAAACTTGCAATGGATTTGCTCCTTCAGTACGAAGATACCAATCCATTGCAAGATCGTTGACTCAGCACTCTCCTCTGTAGAGATGGTCCCTTACCACATCCATTTGACTCTTCTTCTTCTTCTTCTACTTCACCATTTAATTCATGTTCTGAGTTGATATTATCTTGTTCGGCATACTTTTCCAATAATTGATTCATTTCATTATCTCTTTCAGACAAATTCCTTGGAGATTTCCCTTCATGTTGACTAAAAATTAGTCATACATTGAGTAATGGAGGTAACAAAATAGGCAATATTTAATACGAAGGTTAGTTTGTAAGTATAGAACATTTGATTTAAAAAATGTGATGTCGTTATTTTCTATGTTTATAAACTAGTAATCAATAATTGTCTAGTAAGTAAGTAGGTTGACTGCGGTCGGAGGCAACCTAAAGGTTCCTTTTTTAATGGCTTTTACTACTATGGTAGGGTAGGGCACCAATTCTCTCCCAAATCAAGTTGACCTACCAAATATACCCATATATAAGACAATCTTGTGTATAAGATGACCTATAAACTTGAAGGCATAAATCATTATCCTTTCTACATAATGTCTGTAAGATGACTCTCATTTCATTTCAGGTTGTCTCCTCTAACACAAAAGATTGAAGCAACTTTTAATAACTATTTGTGTGTGTGTTTAAAAGTACATATCCATGCCACAGATAAAAATGTTATTGTGCTATGGCTTTAAGGTACATAATTACTTTTTTCCCAAAAAGTTCAATATCTGTGTCAAGATGAGCGATTCTTTCTTCTAAAAATGGAAAATGTTTGGCCAAACAATATGGCTACCACACTAAACATGTCTTTATTAAGATAAACAATTGGAACACATTTTTCAAGGCAAAATTATGTCTGTGGAGAAGAGTAATGAAATTTCATATCAATGATAAACACTCAAGTTTTATATGGCATTAACATTTTATGTCCTTATTAAGTTGATAAAGTTTCAGGTCAAATAAACAATTGGAACACCTTTTTCAAGGTAAAATTATGTCAAGTCACTGTGAAGAGTAGTGAAATCTCATATCATAGCCTAAAGCAATGCTCAAAAAGCTCTCCTCCACAGTGGATATGAATCACATACACACATTATACATCATAGCATTGTGTACACAACAAATAAAAATAGAGAATACACTTATGTTATAGTATTAGTTGTGCTTTTAAAGGTTTGATATGTTAATGTTAAGGCCAATCTCCATGCAATGACTTTTGAGAGCGCGGTCGTCAGCAATTGTCAGCAATTGAGCGCTATTCAATCTCCATGTAGAAAAAGTTTAGGCGCTCATTATTCAAACAGATATAAACATGAAGAGAAAAAAACTCACTATAATTAAATATCAATTTCCTGTTTGATCTTTCAAGCTTTGTTTGATGAATAATTTTAGTAATAAAGCATTTTGATTGGTTTAGAAGATAAACACATGCTATAAATCGCTGGCGATCGCTCAGAAAGTAGAAAGCATTTTTACTTTCATAGCGACCATCAGCGAACAACTCCTGTTGCGCAAAAAGTGTAAACAACCAAACTGCGCATGCTCACAACTGATCGCTGACGGCCGCGCGATTGGCCTTTACACTGTACAGACTACATTCAGATTAAATGTATAGCATAGGATATGCTTTAACCGAACATGCTTTAATGATACTATTGTATGCATATGTTGTCTGAAAAAGAAACATGTTCTATTATAGTTTTAAATAAAAATCCTTAATTCTATACATAAGACGTTTTTTTACTAGCCCTATTAAAGTTTATTTAATAAATATTATTAAAAATAAAAAAATTAAAAAGCATTGGAGAATAGAACAATGTAATAGAAGAATAGATTTTCTTTATTATTCATTATCTTTATGTAAAAGATTCTTTTATTAAAAAAATCTTCCTCTGTTGAATTGTGTATTGACATTATATTACTAAGTAGCATTGGGAGTAATTATTAATGTAATAAAAACCAACTTATACTCTTAGTAGTAATTGAATGTTTTACGATCCTAAAATTGATAACATTAATATTTACTTCAAAATTGAAGAAGGAAGCTTTCCAAAATCAAAATGGAGACTTCAATTCTTGAAATTTTAAAAATTATTTTTATAAAAAAATATCTCTTATCATCTATGGAGCTTCCCCAAAATAAAATATGGCCATCAAAAAGATTCATAGAAAAGCTAGTTTTCAAGAATTTTCTAATCTTCTGCCAAAATCATAATTGACAAAAAAAAATATATTTTTTACTTTAAAAAGTTAACGTTACTTGTAGCAATATTATAATAATGTAAGTCCTCTACTAACGTGTGGGGAATTTTTATAATATTTAGTTTTTTAGAGAGAGGAGGGGGGGGGGAGGTTGTTGGAGAGGCATTTAAAAGAGGGCTGGGCATGGTGCCTGTGGAATTATTAAAAATACAACCATGAAAAATGCATAAGTGGTGTATTTATTACAGGATTTACAGTACCTTAAAAGCTAGAAATATAGATGTGCATACCCTTTAAATGGCTTTATGTCAATATTTGCACCATTTTTTAACAATTCCTCAGCAATTTCTGTATCACCTCTTTTAATTGCATCATGAAGTGGAACAACTCCATCGGCATTTAAAGCATTTACATCACCACCTTTATCTAGATATCAAATTAAAAATTCAATTATATCGATAATAAATTTCTACTTACAGTAGCATGATTTAAATTTACTGTTCCAATATCATTATAATCTTGCAAAAATAACAAAGCAACCAAATCAGTTATATCCCTGATTCATGATTTGTTTTCTACTGTTGTGTTATAACTAGTATACGCAGTAAATCTCTATTCTGCAGTCATAAATTGCACTTAGAGTGTAAAAACTTGTTCAAAGGCCTGCAGTAGAAGCTAGAACAATGTCAAACAACGTTGTTCTAGCATCTTTACTGCAGACTTTGAACAAGTTTTTGCCTACTGAGTATTGTCTTTAAACATCTAAAATTTTATGAATTGCAGTGATTGAAAAAATAGTATTATAATCAATGTGAAAGAGGGATATTTGAGCATAACTTCAGGCTTCATGGTATGAAGCTACACTAAATTGAAGGTACGGTATTGAAAGTAGTATACCAAACCAAGTGAAAGTTAAACCTAAGCACACAAATAATGATTTGTATAAACACGGTATACAGTGTTTGAAATATGTGTCTTTATTAAGATGATATATTAGAGTTTCAGGTCAAATAAACAATTGAGACACAATTTTCAAGGCAAATGACAATTTGAATTATGTCAGGTCACTGTGGAGGAAAAGCCCGTCCAAACTTCACTCCTCGACAGTGACTATTTGCTCTATTCCAACCACTGACCATTCACTAAAGCTATAAAGCCTGAAGCAATGCTCAAAAACCACCCATAGTGATTATATGTTCTTATTTCAAACAGTGATAATTAGAGACTGTCCCAAAAATAAAATCTACTGAGGAAAGTACTGACTCAATGATCTTGCAATGAATTGGTTTCTTCGTACCAAAGACACCAATCCATTGCAAGCTCATTGACCTAACACACTTTTGTACAGATTCATTGTTGTTGAATTTTGTCAATTTTAGTTGATTTAACCCTAATAAAAAAGTTGGTTTGGAGCAAAATTTTGAGATGGTCCCTTACAAGATTTTTGTTTCCAAAACCTAACACTGAAAGAATTTTTTTTTTATATAACATAGAAGAGCTTCAAACTAATGTACATTAATAAACAATATATCAGGTATCAGCCCTTTACAAACAAAAGCTCTTTCTTATTAGAGCTTCATAATGTTTACTTCAAAAAAGTTCACAGGATATAAAATGCATCTCTAAATTATTTTTCTGACATGTGCTTCAAAACCTTGATTGCAATATTTTGAAACTTTATTCAGGCACATATACAGTACCTACTTTTAAATTAGAAAATGAGACATTAATTAATTTGTTCAAACTAACTTGAATGTTGGTTTTAAACATCATTTTTTAATGTTTCCGCAACATGCCAATAGCATGTCTACAACACTTCCCTTTTTTGTCAAAGATAATGCATCGGGCGCAAAACTTCACAAAAAATGATAACTTGAATTACAAACCTGTTATATGTTCATTAACATGAAACTGAACTCCAGGCCATGACTGAAAAAAAGCCATTATATCAATCCTTATTTTTGTTTAAACTAGTTTGTTACTCTTATAACTATGACATTCTAATCCAATTTGATACTTCAACTAACATGGCGAAATCTCATTAAGATTCATCTTTTATAAACTGTTGACATAACATGAATTTTACCACATTGTATTGTATAATCGTATACAAAAGAATTAAGAATATGGGCGTGTAAAGTATATAATGACTCAATGGTTATTGTTTCTTCTTATAACTGTTTTTCATAAAGAATGTCTGGCTTAGGTTTTAACTTCAGAACTGTTTTAAATTACAAAACCCGAACTTCTATAAGAAATCAAAAGCATGGTATTGAGAAAAGCCTCCCACTCTTAGAACACATATATGATTTACATACACACATTATAATATTATATAGTAAATAAAGATAGAGAATATAATATATTACCTTAAGGGAAGAAACAAAATGCGGAAGAAATAAATATGGAAGAAAAAAATGCGGAATTAAAAAATGTAAATTTGCCCCCCATTCGCATTCTTTAGTTCCACATTTTACAAGATTTTCAAGTAATTCACATTATCAAATTCCACACTTTTTAAGCTGTTCAAGCGCTTCGCTTGATTTGTTAATTTACATTACGAAAAACAGTATATTTGATTTTTTTAAAACGAATTAAGTACCAAAAAATCTGTTTTGTTTTAATTACTGATTCGCAATCTTTAATTCCGTATTTCTTTCTACTGCAAACACTTGATGCATATAAGGTATATAACATACATAATATACATAATATAGGCTAATTTAATGTATTTATGTATTTATGCTAATAATCCCGCTGCAGCATTAGCGTTTCAAAGTCGAAAAGGCAGGTTTACTAGAGAGGCATGATTATTAGGGAGGCAAAGGCAAGATTAAGTGTGGAAAAAAGGAACGGAATTAATTTTAACACAGAAAAACGTATAAAATAAGCTTACAATTCTATATTATTAGCTAAAAATTAAATCAAAACTGTATAAATTAACCAAATAGCAGTGTTTAATAAGCATTACTGAGTGTCAATAAGCATGATTGTGCATAAATACCGTATATGCTTTTACTATACTACTGAATGTTTATACTGGCTAATAAAGTATATTATAATTCTATCTAATAGCCCATATTTTATAAGATGGTTTCTACTATCTGTTGTTATTAAAACTCACTAGCAAATAGAAAAATGCAACAGAAGAATATATTTTCTTTAATTCTTTGCTTCTTTGTTAAAATAATAACATCTTTTATAAGTAACTTTCATTTTATTACTTCAATAATTCAGAAATCAATTAAAAATAAAAAGCCAATAACACATGATTATTATATCTTAATTGGTTTAATTTTTTTAAGGAAGGAAGCTTCTCGAAATTAAAATGGAAACTTCCAATTCTTAATTTCATTTTTTGTAAAAAATATCTCATATCATTTTATATCTTCAAAAATTGAGGAGGATACTTCCCCAAAATACAAAATAAATGCCAAAGACTTATGGAATTTTTGTTTTTAACAAGTCCACACTTATTATTTTCGTGAATTTGGTGAAATTCTAATAAAAATAAATCAATAGAAAAAATTGGCCAATGGTCTCATATATTGCCTAGAATGCCAGTACCAAATTCAAGATGGTACCACACCTTTCCAGTTTATTGAAAGAAAAACATAATTGGACCCTTTTTGCTCAGAACTGGGGACTGAGTGAATATAATTTAAATCATTTTGGTGAGTTCTTCTAAATTATCAAAAATTTTAGCACTTTAAGAACATGGACTATTAATTAAGAATCAAAAGTACAGTATTGAAAGTAGCCCACCAAACCAACTGAAAGTTAAAACTAAGCACATAAATATGATTTGCATACACAAATTATACAGTGTTTAAAATATGTCTTTATTCAGATGGTAAAGTTTCAAATGAACATGTGGAACACCTTTTTCAAGGTAAAATTATGTCAGGTCACTGTGGAGGAGAGTAGTGAAATTTCATATCCAGAATAAACACCCATTTCATGTCCTTATTAAGTTGATAAAGTTTCAGGTCAAATAAACAATTTGAACGCCATTATCAAGATAAAATTATATCAAATCAAACCACTGTGGAGGAGATCAGTGAATCTTAGCCTGAAGCAATGCTAAAAAATAACTTTCCCACAGTGGATATACATTGCATACACACATTATATATCATACATCATATCCTTACACATCATATCTTTATATATATGTATAATATTATATATCATACATCATTAACATGAGAAAACTCATTATCTTTCATCTTTTTATGGTGTACTGATATAAATTACAAATCTCCAAATGGTTATTTATGCTTGGTTTAGGAATTTAATACAGTTTTATCTTCTGAAGAGAATCATTTGTTATATAAATGTCAGCAGTCTGTGTGCCACCAAAATCTTGCTCTTCGCTCCAGTCGTTATTTTAGAAAGAACTCTAAAATTTACTTGCCAGTTGAGACCTCTCAGAAAGAGAGCGTGTTAAATCGCACGCCGTAAATTTAAATAAACTGCTAACAAAAGGCGATTGTGTGGCGATGCCTACACTGCTCGTAAATATTTTGAATTCCTTTGTGGCAATGTTGGATTTACAACAAGTGTCATTCTCTGTAAAACATTTATTTCATTCTTGAACATAGAAAAGTATGTTTAGTTTACAGCATGCTTTCATGTTCAAAACAATATATTTGTCTCTTCTTTTTTTATGCCATAAAAACATTTGCTAAATTTGAATGTTTTTTGTTATGATATCTTGAAAGTTTATGTATAAATTTTATCCATGTAACATTATATGATATTGAAAATGTTGTAGTGTTCAGAATCATTTAGTTAGAATAATAGAGCTTGTGATACAAAAAAGCCGCCATTTTGAAATTTGCTGACAACTGGATTTTTTGAAAAGTCTTTATATATATAACAAATGATTATCTTTAAAACTATTTTAAATTCCTAAACCAGACATTCTTTAACTAAAAAACCATCATTAGAAGATTGATAATCATTTAAGTCATTGTGTTTCCTCTAATTCAAGTGTGGTTCATACAAATGCGTCCTTTTAACAAACAAACAAACTTCTAGAGAACGTAGATGCATTGGCAGTCGTTTGTA
The DNA here is from genome assembly GCA_032360805.1 of Neoturris breviconis. Classification (NCBI taxonomy): domain Eukaryota; kingdom Metazoa; phylum Cnidaria; class Hydrozoa; order Anthoathecata; family Pandeidae; genus Neoturris; species Neoturris breviconis. Next base: position 1,975 of record JAULBZ010006782.1, on the reverse strand, counting down.
GCTATATGGAAAGCACAGATTAAATGCATAGGAGAGGAAAGGTTCTTTTATGGATTTCCACAAATCAAAACACTTTGTACAGAAATCAAAAGAAGACATTCCATGGGTAGAAATTGATGTCACACACAATGGAATGTATATTTTGGTGTTTTCGCCAAGTGGAAATCCACCATTAGCTATAACGACATTATTCAGATTATTCCATGAAATGTAAGTAAAATACAGCAAAAGGTTTGTTCATTTATGTTACATGTATAGCGTAAATGGCTGTTTTAACACTCTGGATATACATATTTTTTTTACTACAGATGTTTAAACAGGAGGGGTCGTTTAATTGGAAGAGGCATTGATAAGTATTTCAATCTTTTTTGAATTGCATTTCATATTTGGATATTATTAACGTGACTAAATAGCTCTTTACAATTCCAACGTTTTCGTGGAAAATATCTTTAGAAACTGTGAGATTATACCATAATGTGTAATTGCTTATCCGTTATTGAAAAGTCCCCTCCCACTGAACATTATTTAGAAGAGGCACTAATAAAATCTAAATTTTACACAGATCATTTAAAATGGGAGGGGTATTAATTCAGGAGCAGGCAGTAGAAAGCTAATTTATGGTATGCTATATTCATATAGAGGCTATATGTATTGGATATACACATTATAGGTTGTATGCATATGCATAGCATGATCTATTATGTGTATAATACATAGGCTAGATGGTATCCACATAGGCTATAATAATTATTTTAGTGTTTCAAGAAATTTTGACTTTGCTTAAAAAAACATTTCAATTCAGATGGTCTATATCATCTGTTACCAACACTAATAGAAGAATACTACTTCAATCCAGATGGTTTATATCATCTGTTACCAACACTAATAGAAGAATAATAATACTTCTTTGAAACACTTCCTTTCCATTATTAAAAACTTTTCTTTTACAGTAAACTTTCTATAATTCGAACGCCCACGGGACCAAAAAAATTCGTTCGAATTATAGAGAGTTCAAATTATAGGAAGTAGGACTGTTTGCAAAAATTTTTGTCATCTTGATCGTTTCCAGTTAGTATCTATGCACTCAAACATTTTAGTTTGGATTTATGGTCAAGAGGGGCAGGAATCATCTAAATACAACAATACTTTCTTCTTGAAACTCTAAATGATGGGCATTCAGAGGAGCGTCGAGTTAAAATAATCAAGTCTGACACAATATGGACGTTCGATTCTTTGTTTTTTTTCGGAAAGTGAGGACAAAATTTCACAATTTCAATGAGTTTTTCACACTTTCAATGAGAATTTCTTACTTTCAACAAGTTTATTGTGCGGGATATGGATAGAATACACACATTATACATCATAGCATTATGATACACTAAATAATATAATTTAACGGTAATACGCCTTTTCGGTCAATTGAACCAAAAACTCAATTTAGACACTTTGCTATATTTTTGGCAAGACCTTGTAAAATATCGCCACAAATGCTTATACCAAATTTCAAGATGGTTAGTTTCAGACTATTGGACCAAAATCACAATTAATTGAATCCTGTTCAGCCCTGAGTAGATGAAATTGAAAAATGTCTTTACAAGTCATTCTAAAATATTGTTTCTAAAGCTGACACTAAATTTCAAAATGGTGTAACTTCTGTGGCCACAATGTAATAGCGGCCTATCCCAAATTTGTTTGGCAGGCAAAATATTACATACTTTCTATCATTTATGATGGTAAACTCTAGTATTTTCTATTATAATTTCATTCATTGTTATTCTGTAACGTTTTTATATAACAAGAGCTCAATGTAAATATATTTGAAAAAAATATTATGTGACCATAACTTTGTTGTTGTTCAATTTCCATGCCGGAGGCACAAGGAAATGTTTAACTTCGTTATTTGTCTGTCTATTCGTGTCCGAGTTTTTCGCACGTAGTACAAAAGTCTACGGAACACGGAATTGCTATATATGGC
>JAULBZ010006781.1:0-12074 GCA_032360805.1 Neoturris breviconis | reverse complement strand
AGTGTAAAAACTTACTGTTACTGATGGCGTTATAGAAGGTACCTGTTTTTGTCAAAGTGTTTGTGTTGAGTCGTTCCGTAAGTGTACTACGTTTCATGTCATAAATATTAGTGGTTCAGAAATAAAAGGCTGCAGGCATTTTATGTCCACCAGGGCTACAGCAGCCAAAAAAAGTCTAGCGTTGTTAATAGGGTTAAAGTATTTTGACAAGTAGGCACACAAAAAATCATTGCATATATAACTTATAATTCTCTCATGGTGCATGTTGCCAGGTGTTTAAACCTATTCAGCATTTTTATAACATTATGTATGTCTGGGGGGAGAGAGTCGACTCCAATAAAGAGTAACATTTCTGCAAAAATTAATTTTTGCTGCCGTCATTATCTTTTTGTATGGCTTCTTTTAAAGCGTTTTGATTTTCACGGAGTTAAAAGCCGACTGCATGTAGTAAAAACAGTAACAAACTCTACTCTGATGTATATTTTGGGCAACCTCGTTCCCAGGGCTTCTTCTCTCTTGACGTTTAACGCTATGCGTTAAACGTCAAGAGACAAGAAGCGCTGGGAACGAGGTTGTTTTTTGGGTGTAAATATTTTACAAAGGCATAATCGTCTCATTCTCTTCATTGCTGCATGAAATTGAATCTTTGTTTATACAAGTTCTTTGTTTCTCTTCAAATAGGTAACTATAGAGAGTCAAATAGAACCACATAGATGAATTATCATTTAGGAATGAAAGTTTGTCTTATATTATTCTCAAACGATATCATATTTTAACAATTAATTCACATATTTTTACTGTTAATATTTGGCCCATTTAAAACTGTATTTTTTAACTGGATAGTGAGGAAGAGGTAGATTGCTTTTCAAAAATGAGGAAATGAAGGGAAGTTAAATAAAAAGCGATTGTTTACGAGGCAGTTATTTGTAAAAGTCACAGAGATATGTTTGTAAATAACGTTGATTAAATTGTAATAAATATGAATGCCAACATCATGTTTTTATTTTTAACATTTCCAACAATTTTTTTTTACCGATAAGGTAGTGGAGAAGTACAGAAAGAAAACATGTATATCATTAAACAAGAAATAAAACAAAAGAATGACTGCTATAATATTGCAAGTATGGGTGAGTTTCACAAAAATGCAAAAATGAAAATGCCAAAAATGGGCCTAGTAACAATTGATAGATAATCTTAATGGATTAATGGAGAATTGAAAGAGAAAGTGTAGTTGCAAGAGGTCCATTAAACACCGATATATATTCATCGTAATTAAGGATAACTGTTTCGATAGTTTCATACTTATCTGTAGATACCTTGGGTATAAATCCCGGCTTCGATATTTTTTTCTCCCAGATATCAAGTCCTTCTTTGAGTGTACTGTCATTATATTGTTGCTGAATCTCGCTTTCTCCATCAAAGAAATATCTGTTTATCGCTCTCCAGTTGACATGATTAATCAACGTATTTTCAACGCGATATTGAATTGAATCTTTATTCATTTTTGCTAGGTCAGCATTTTCAATTTTTTGAAATAATTCTTCGTAGCTGTCAAAGAGAACTGTACCTTTGTAATGATAATAATCGGAATACGTTACCCAATGCTTGATGTTAACTTCATTCAGATCGTCGTTCGGATTAAATCTAATAGAAATATTTTTTAAAAAAGCTGTCAAAATATGTTGAAAGTATAGAACTATTTACAAATAAATGAAAACGAGGCGTTGGCTGCTCAAAGTAGAACTTGTTACAATGCAATAACTTCATTTCTTATTCGTACAGTGCCCTGCACGAAAAAGGAAGTTATTGCAAGCCAATAAAGTTTTACTTTTAGCAACCAACGACCCGTTTTAATGTATTTGTGAATAGTTCTATTAAAGAGGCATGCTATGAATCAGCAGCAGCAATAACAGAATAGTAGCCTTGGTTGGCAAAGTAAAATAGCTATAGAATCTATCTATTGTTGCTAAGGAGAAAGAAAATTTATGGCAAGAGCCACAGTATCTTATTATGAATTAAATATAGTTTAAAAACTTTCTGTCATTTTGAATTTTATTCAACACTGCCGAGGAGCGGGGAGGTGGGGCCTTTTTCATTATGCGATAGTTTCTTTTCTATTATTAGCATGGGTATTTAAATTTGTTTACTTTCCCTAACTTTTCGGGGCTAACTTAATTCTGAACATGGGGTAATTTTTGGATAATATAAAATTTAGTTAAAATAACCTTAGTTGCTGCTATGCTATCTTTTGAAATGCTGAGCAATATTTTTAGAAATAATAAAATGAAATATATGGAAGTATTGAAAATTACAAACTAGATTCCATATTTTACAGACCAGATAGTGTAAAAACTTACTGTTATTGATGGCGTTATAGAAGGTACCTATTCCTGTAAAAGTGTTTGTGTTGAGTCGTTCCATAAGTGTACTACGTTTCATGTCATAAATATTAGTGGTTCAGAAATAAAAGGCTGCAAGCCTTTTTTGTCCTCCAGGGCTACAGCAGCCAAAAAAATCCAGTGTTGTTAATAGGGTTAAAATATTTTGACAAGTAGGCACACCGTTTATCAGACTATAATCAAGTTGAATTCATGTAGTTTTCTCTACACTGGACTACAATATTGGACAAAATTATGAGAAATCATTGCATATATATAAAACTTATAATTCACTCACGGTGCTTGTTGCCAGGTGTTTAAACCTATTCAGCATTTTCATAACATTATGTATGTCAGGGGGGAGGGAGTCGACTCCAATAAAGAGTAACATTTCTGCAAAAATTAATTTTTGCTGCCGTCATTATCTTTTTGTATGGCCTCTTTTACAGCGTTTTGATTTTCACGGAGTTAAAAGCCGATCGCCTCCCAGCCGGCAAAAACCTGTTCAAAGTCAGCAAAATAACGTTAGAACAACGTTCACAGAACGTTGTTCTAACGTAATTTTGCTGACTTTGAACAGGTTTGAGCTGGCTGGGCTACAATAGTATGCATTTTCTAAAGCGTAAGAAAATGCTCTACACAACTTGCATATTTACTGTTTAATCTCGCTTACTCAAAACGAATAAAATTATATTGAAAATGTCTGTGTTTTTTTTACGTGTTCCCATCTTCGGTGTTCTCCAATTGACTAAGCGTATTCCTTGGTATTGTGTAAATTTCTTAGATAAAGCGAATGATTTTCTTATTTCACAAACCATTCATAATATCTGAACATATTTTAGCTATCAAAAACATGTAACGAACTGAAACAATTGAACTGATCAGCTAACCACCTATACTTGATATTAGCCCTATTTGGACCGGACTTTGGATATGTTAACCAGTCATCTTTCAGGAGTGTTAGTTATTTTGAGAAAACTTGTCACACAAATAGCTATTATTCGAATTGTAGTTATTTAAAAAATGAGCCAACCTAATCACGTGGTCATACGTTTCGGGAAATATAAATAACGCTGCGGTCGCTTGGAACTCAACGAAGATGGAAAAACGTAAAAAAAACCCCGAAATGTTCAATATATATTTATTATTTTTTGGTTAGCTGAATTAACCAGGAAATATGCTAGTTCTTGCGCTTCAGAAAATGTATAATTTTGCAGGGGAAGATTACATAGTTTTTGAGATATCTATAAAGTACTAAACACGAGTTTATAAGTGTTATAGATTGGACACTATTCTTAACTCTGTTCAACCCGGGGTATTATAAGGGTTTGTGTACCTGGGATCCACTCCCCCCTCACGCACCTCCGTAATTTCTGATAGAAATATGTTATAAACATGAAACTTGGCAATTAACTACAATACTATATTGTAGGATCATTTTTGCATCTTGATTTCTTTGCTGGCGTCATTATCTTTTGCATGACGTCACTTGAAATAGGATTTGGTACTAAATTTTTGTGAAATTTTTAGTACTAAATTTTGTATTTAGGCAATCACTTTTGATTGGAAAAATATTTTCTAATTCGGTTTTCCGATTCTGAAAGCTTAAAGATAAACGTTTGTTATACAAGGAGCTGATCGACTATAGCCTGAGTTCCAGTCCCAAACTGCAACAGTGGTAGTAGTAGTCGTAGGGACTGTGTAATAAGCTCTTATAACACGTGCGCGCGTTTCTCCTCGTTTACGGCCGAGGATGTTCTCGTTCCGTACCAATAGCCATTACAGTTCATGACCCGCTACGTGAAACCATAACATAGAAAATGGAGGCTGAAGTTACAGCAAAACTTCTGGATAGTGTACCCTAGCACATGGCACCTTAGCTTACTATTCCGAGCACCTTAAATCCCTTATACTGCCTGCAAATTCTAGCATCCCCAAAGTATTTGATTAATTTGATGCAGGTTCCACACATTTCATATTATAGCCAAAAAGAGTATACAGTAGCTAGCTAAAAGGAACTCTTTTCCCCATTTTTTCTTAGTTGAAGTTAAGACTTTACTGATACTATTTGTTATATAATATTGTATTCTCTCAGGGAGAGGAGAAGGGTGGAGTTGGTGGTAGAGTTATGTCCCTTCTTTATAAATATCCTAGTTTTTTCACCCAGAAATAAAAACTAGCAAGCTAGCTAACAGGCTATATATTATAATTTACTGTAGCTACAACTCCTCACTTAAAGTATGAGCTTAGGATATTAGGACTTTTTACAAACTCGACAAATTTTGTTGCTTCTAGCAGCCTAGTAACACCAGGCTCTTTGCACAAAAGTGAATTTCCGTGCAGTTCGTCTTGTTAATCGAAATTTAAGACTTTTTGCCTAATTTAAAATTCGGAATTTTTGCACAAATTTCACCTTGTCTCAAATATTAACGTGAGGGATTGTAGCTAGAGAGGGGTCACCCTTCTTGGAACGTTGCCCTTTATCGAACACTGCAGTGATATCTTCACGTGAGTTTTCATTCTCGATACAGGGTAGATGTTTTTACTAAGCTGTTCTATAAAAGAGCGACCCCTCTCTAAACTAGCTACAGTTTTTATTTTTAGGTGAAAAACTAGGATATTTGGGATAACTCTACCACCATCTTCACCCTCCTCCTCATATATGCTATTTTCCATGTATATACAATATAGTTAACATTTAAATGATCGCTGATATCTGGGACCAAACATTTAGAGCATGATTATACAAAAGAGTGATTGGTTGATACTATAGCTATATGCTTCATTTTTACTATCATATATACATAGCGTAAATTATCCGTGTGGAGAAGTAATTTTTGGGCATAGCTTTAGGCTGCAAAATACCTCTTCCACAGTTATTACTTTGTTATGTTACTGTTACCTGTGCTTTAACATTTTTTGAGCACTGAAGTAAATATTCAGTTGACTCAATATTGACTTTCAATTTTTTGCTTGTTTTTTCTCTCACTTTTTGAGGCTAGAGTTATGTACATACAGTATATAAAAATATTTGAAAAAAGTTTTAACAATGAACATCTGTTTGTATTATGTTGATATAACACACAGTATATACAAGTTTGAGATTGTCAAAATTTTGAATAATTTACAGTCACTGACTCTTTTAGTGAAAGTAAAAGGGATGGAAATCCTCTACTGTAGTATGTAGTATTGACTTAAACATGGCTGCATGTATAAATATGAATTTAAGTATATACAGTACATTAATTAATTTCATTTTATTTTTAACACTTTACTTTCGTCATTTTAGTGTCACGAAAATAAAACAGATAATTGATAAATAATTGAAATATTGTTTTTTAGTCCTGTAAAGGAAGTTAAATTTTTTTCTCTTTGATACAACATCATTTAAAAGAGAATATATATAGTATATTTGTTACATTGAATTGTATAATTTCTAGGATAATAAATCTATAAAACCAAGAGAATGTTTACATGAAAAATATATATGTATATAATAAAAAAAACAGATTTAAAAAGACGAAAATAAATTTGATATTGATCGGTATTATCAGTTATAATAATGTTTACAGTAGACCACAGCTAAAGTTGAAATCTTGTGTAAGAGAACATATTATTGTCCATAAAAACATTATATATATATTCCTCTGTGCAGATATATTTTGAGTAGCAAAATCTTCAATCAATTTGAAATACATACTTTTTTATTTATATGAAGTAAAGCATAGAAAGACCATGTCAGTATGTCGTTTGGCAAAAACCTACAATGAATGTTCATAAATATTTGAGACAAAGTGAAATTCGTGTAAAAATTCGGAATTTCAACTTAGACAAAAGCTTTAAATTTGTTAAATTTTGATAACATTAACAAGACAAAACTATGGCAAAATTCAAACTTGTTCCAAACAGTGTCATACTCAGAGAGATTTTTTGGGTATACCTGTTTTGATCACTTAAAATTTGTTCAATTGGGCTGATGAAAATAGTAAAAGTTATCTTTACCACTATTTGATTGGTAAATATTTGAACATTACAGGTAAAGACTTGAGTGATGATGTGAATTAGTATCATAAAAAAGAGAATGAAAATCAATTTTTCCTCAATAATTTGGGCTCCCATGCTAGTATCAAAATTGCCCTAGGTATGGCACTGTCAAGAGCCTGGATACTAGTTTGCTTGGAACAGCTGAATTTGTTATGTTTGCAAAAAGAATCTAGAAAATCCTAAGTGATAAGTCTACTCGATATTGATAAACCTCTATATATCGCGTATATTGCTTGTCAAAATTCGCAAGATAAATAATTTTATTCTTTTCTTAAAAAATTGATAGTGATTCCGGTGTATTATAAATAGTCTATTGTTTCAGCTGATAAAATTCTATAAAGTTTGTTAGATAAATAGTGGTTAAAATAAGAGTATATATAATAGCATATATAAGGAACTTTCCAACTTAAAGAAGTCACGAATTCAGATCTATACAAGATAGTTGAATTTATTTTTATAATTCAACTGGGCAACCGCAACTCCTTCCATCGCCATTTTCTTTAATTTTGACGAACTTGGCTCGAGTTACGTTTACTGCAAAATCGCTTGGTATCAAGTCCATACAAGCGTAAGGAAAAAGTGAGCTTATTGCACAGTCCCTACAACTACTTGTTGTAGTTTGGGAATGGAACTATGCTAATTCACTATGGCATTGTGCGATGTATAAAATTACATGCGTCAGCAGTTGAGTGACTGTGGAACTAGATAAAAGCGATTTGTAGACGCTGTAAAAATAAAAAGTTAGAATACCAGTGTTCATTGATGATAAAATAGGAGTATGCGAAATGTTCGAGTTAAGAAGTTGGGAAGTTAGAAGTTTTACGGTCGCCGATATTTTCTATTTTCCAAAGAAGATATCATTTGTTTTAGCATTCCAACTATCAACACGGGGGTAGGGTAGAAATATATGTGTTTGTTTTATTTACAATTTTACGGAAGGAAATAAAGTCCAGGATATTCCGTTTCTGGGTTTATATCGCGGATATATAAATTTTGGTATAACAATGTTATCATCCGAAACATAATATATACATTATAAATTATATCCGTGAAGAAGTCAGCGCATTTATCACTTAAAGCGGATTTCCACAGGTGGCGTCGCTTTCAACCAATGTGACTACATATTTAGAAGCTTTAGTGGAAATCCGCCTTTAACTTTCCAGCCTGATTTCCGCTTTTCCGCAATGTTTATAAAATTTGGTTGCCGTTAAATTATCCAACTTCCTAACTTCCCAACTCGTGAACTCGAAGATTACCAATACTCATAAAATAAACAGACATCGAAACATTAATGTGTCTAGACATCGGAAAAAAAAATCGGACACTACTGAAATATTAAGATAAACCATCAGAAACATTGGAATTTGGAATATATATAAATTGCTTAATTTATTTTGATTGATTCATTTTCTGCGAATTTTATTTTCGCGATTTATGACAAAATCGCGAAAACATTCTCGTGAATATTCATCATCAAGACTAATTGCATTGAACATAGGCTAGTTTTTTGTTTGTTTTATCGGAATATTTCGCGGGTAAATATTTTCGAATTCGAGAAAACGTTTTATGGGTGCATATTTTCGTGAATTTCGCGAAGTACCAGTGAAAATTAGCACCAATAAGACAGCTCTGAAGACAGAGTTGACAGTTGTATTGAAAAGAAGAGAAAATATATAATCCGCAAAATAATTACAATTATAAGTAGTAATCACTTATATAATTTTGGTGTTTTTTTCTAGTGTCTAAATTTATTGCAGTTCAAAATAACTTTGATCGATATAACATGTGGCTGTGATGACCATTCAATAAATATGGAACATTTCATGCTAAAATAGCTTGTACTAGTAGTAATATAATCATAATCACGATTTTTATAGTTATATTCTGTTCATGCGAACTTTTTCTCTTTTCCATTTAATATACGAAGTTTTAATGATTAGTTAATTACTGAATTAAATCGGAATACAGTATAGTCGTTACTTTTCATTGTTGCAGTAGAAGGAACTTCACGATCGTATTAAATTAAAACCTCAGCATTCAAATATGGTGCTCAATTTAACCTGAATTTTGAAGTTCGAATTTAAATCGGGCGCTTCAATGAACGGGACATTTTGTCAAACATTTTTTATATATTTATATACATGTCATACTAGATGTCACATGTCACATGTCCTTTTTATCAATCATTGCAAACTATATTACCATACCAGCAACGCCTGTGACATATCTCTCAGTTGTACGTTAGAATATTAGAATATTAGTATTCATTAGAATACCTGTGACTTCATTCAACTTAGATCAAATAAATATTCTGCATTACCTGGGAAAATAAAATAATTTATAAGTACTCTTCAGGTTTTGACAAAAAAAAAACAACACTGCCCATTTCCATTTATTAGGCACATGTTTTAAAAGGGTTTGGCCTATAAAAAACACACACACGCCCTACACCCCCCTACAATTCGGCAGAGGAGTAAATGTCTTAAGAATATTTTTTGAAAATATTTTTTATCATCACATGAATCTTCATAATATTTCCTAAACATTTTCTCAGAAACTAATTGGATTGAACCGACGCTTCAGATTAGCAAACAAACAAAATACCTGGAGACTAGTAAGAATTGATGCAATTGGGAGAACATATACAGATCAACGTTCAGCATAAGAGCACATAAACACTGTGGAGGAGGGATTTTGGAGTTTCAAGGTTTCTAACCTAAAGCTATGCTTGAAATATCACTCCAGCGCAGTGATTACTTGCTATTGTTTTGAACACTGCAGCTTATAGTACATACCTTTTACAAGTGTAGCTAATGTATCATGATCATCATAGCGACAAGAACTTTCACTCCATATTTCATATTTCCATAAAATACCATTTGAATTGATAATTATTATAATTATTTATATACAACATTAATTCTAAAATTTCTGAAAAATATAAACGACATACAGAAAAAATAATCCAAACCTTTTTTTATCTATTTAGAACGCACAACAATACGAAAGCTTTATGGAGAACTAGCTTAAGATTAAACCTTCGCTTCTTTAACTTGGTCTATGCACAAATGTCATATTTTCCGTTATGAGTCTTGCTTTTGCTCTCGGTCCATAAAAATACAAAAAAAAAATTAACCCAAAATTTAAACCGATCGATTTCTACGGTTTTAGTGGGTATTCACTTGAACTGAAAATGCGACGTTTATGCAGGCCGGATACATCTCGAGATAAACAGGAAGAACTAAATGAGAAACCCATTTTGTTTTAAACGAATTTGAATGACAAAATAAAATTCATGTACATACATTTTTTTTAATATCTTGCGAATTTTAATATAATATAAAAAACATTATTGAATATGAAAAATACATTTATTGGCCTGATTATATGGAGGCGAGCTGGCCCGATTGTTATGAAGATAATAGGAAAATTTTGGCCTGGCAAACAAGCCGGTATGCACAATTCATAAGCAATCACATAAATATTTGAGACAAGGTAAAATTCGAGCAAAAATTCCAAATTTCCAATTAGATAAAAAGCCTTAAATTTTCGGCAGCAAATCTAAAGACTCAAAAAATCGAATATGTTCCAAGAGCCTGGGTATAAGCCTTAAGTCTACTCGGATAAATCTCAAGGGACGTCTAGTGGTCATTTTTTCGTATTTACGTTTTACTTGTGGCTTGTATTGCTGGTTGAAATTCGTAAAATTTCTCATAATTTATGCGATTGGTTGTCTGAGAAAACAGTTCTTTTGACGATTTCCGGTCATAATAAGAACTTAGTTCCGCCAATTTCAGGCGCAAATTTTTACTTTTTGCAAATGTCAAATTCTCAAAATTATGAAAATTGACGAAAAATTTGGATTTTTGAAGCGTAAGCTGTAGAACGACCCAAAATCCGCGCAAAAAGTGGAAATTATTTTTTCGTGCAACCCTTGGTTACACGGTTTTACTTGTGGCTTGTATTGCTTGTTGAAATTCGTAAAATGTCGATCGGTTGTAGCCCAATTGAAAAGCGATTATATGAAAAAATACATGCTGAGCCAGCCCGCTTAGTGCTATAAACACGTCAATTTGGCACATATAATCTCAACTTTGCAAATATTCTGTAAAAGAAAGCTTCATATAATCAGGTCCTATACATACTAAATTAATAAATACATAATTAACTTTTCTATCCCTACTGCAGAAATAGATATAAAAGCATGCGAAAAAGTGTTGAATCTCAACTACAATTTTTGAGACAAATGAGACTTTTATTTCAATCCCAGCTCCCACCCCCAAACCTTAATATAACGGTCGGACAACACCTGTGGAGGAGAGTTTTTTTTAGTATAGTTTCAGCTGCAAAGCTGATAAATGAACTAAAAAACTCTCTTCCATAGGTGATGTCCGACCATTATATTGAGGTTTACCCATATCAGCAAGTACATATATTACCATAACAGTTTTTAACAAATACAATCAAAATTAAACTTAAAAAAAAATAGAAACTTGAACTTTATGATTTTACATTTAATTTAAACCGAGCAGTATCATGGTCAGAGAAACATATACTCTTTACAAAATAATCAACATCAAATGTTTCCAATAATCATTAGCAAAAGTTCTTTCTGAGATAAATATGGTCTAGAATTGCCCCTCCGAGATGTGTTGGCTCTTTTACGATTTGCTGGCAATCCTGAAATATATGCAATAACGTATCAAATTGAGCTTGATCCTGGGCATTTATATTAATATTTTTACGGTAAACAATTACTACTCTGATCGGATCTTGTGAAAATGAGCTTTTTTTGAAATCGACAACAGATAAACCTGTACTGTAATGATAATTAGCTATTTCAATATATGATCTGTAGCAAAAAGATATACTTTAAAACTTGTCATTGCATTTGTTGTGTAAAAAATTGAAGTTCTCCAAAACTTCAGAAATGCTATTTGTATGAAATGAGGCAAAAGTTGAGGCAAAAGTTTCAGTGAGACATAATACAAAATATAAATTCTTCACAGATATCAGATCACTCTTACAAACCACCGTAGGAAACGAATCAAACAGAGTGTTGTAAAATCTCTAACGAGGTACAGTTCCACCTCCAAAGCAATTTGTTAAACGTAAAGATTCGTTCGAAAATGACTCATCAAACAATAAAACATAATGTAATGATAATCGATTTGATAATTTACAACAAAATGATATTGTTATTATCAACACTGAGGAAACAGAAAATGTTGGCAGCAACGTTCAAGTAAAAATTAAAGCAGGTGGGATAAATACTAAAACTAAGAGAGACCAAATGTATTTATAACTGTATTTAAACAACCAAAACAACAATGGATCTAATATCAATATTGTACCAAGCAATAAACGTTATGCAGAAGCTGTCAAAACTGATAAAAAAAGTTGTACTGTTGGTGATAGTCATTTAATTCGCGTAAAAAGAAGTCTCTTTAATCGATCTATAATGAATGGCGCATTTAAAATCATTTATCGGAGCTACAGAAAAACAATGATCCACTATATTATTCCGACGTTAGTCGACGAAAGACCGGATGCTGTCATTCTACACATTGGATCCCAGGGGCGGATACAGGATTTTTTAGGAGTTAGTCACAATTTTGAAAAATTTAGCGAAGCTAAATTTCCGAACTTTCC
>JAULBZ010006779.1:0-12074 GCA_032360805.1 Neoturris breviconis | reverse complement strand
TAAATTTTGCTGTGAAAGTAACATAACAAAAATTATTATTCAGGAGGTTATTTTCTTGCATATTTTAAAAATCTGCACCATACTTCTGTGACTTTTTGCCCCCCTGAATCTTCTAATACCTTCCCATGAGTTAACAAATTTCCGGGGGTACCCCATCACACTAACGAAGGGTTAAAGAACTTTTCCAAACACCATCATCTAGTTGCTTGAGTAGCAAATTTTTAATAAATTGTTCCTAAACGCCATAATATAGTTGCTCGAGTGGTAAAATTTTAAAGGATTTTCCCAAAACACCATCATCATATATTGCTTGAATAATAAATTTTGAATAATAAATTTTAAAAGAATTGTTCTCAAACACCATCATCATATAGTTGCTTGAATAATAAATTTTTAAAGAATCGTTCATAAACACCATCATCATATAGTGGCTTGAATAGTAAATTTTTAAAGAATTATTCCTAAACACCATTATATAGTTACTTAACTAGTATATTTTCAAGGAAATGAATATATAGCTATATATATATATAACACAAATTAGAAACATACTGATATTCAACTTATCACATTGATAACTTCATTAAACTCTTTCCATATGATATCCTGTAATACCCCTTACTACATGGTCACACCGTAATTCAACGAAGTTAAAAAATTATATTATCAACTTCTTAGTATTGTTTATACATCGTTTAATCACAAAGTGCCCATGTGGTTTCAATAAATTAGTAACATGCTGAGGCTCACTTGATCATATAGAAGGCGCATTAATAATTCTTTTATCTAACTTCCATATCGTATAACAACCCCCAGTTGTTTTAAATTATGTGTTTTAGTTATAAATATTAGCCTATATACGAGGAGATAAGTAGGTAATTGAAAGTTTATGCTGAAAGATCAAGAAATAATCTGCAGATATCCAAGATTAGTAAATCCTATAAAGAGATGTCCGTACAATACTAACATTCGTTTCTATGGTTTTAACCAATGGGCAGAGACTTGTTCAAAGTCAGCAGTAACTAGAACAACGCCGTCAATGATCTTGCAATGGATTGAAGAAACCAATCCATTGCCAGCTCATTGACGACGTTGTTCTAGCGTCTTTATTGTTGACTTTGAACAAGTTTTTGTTCACTTTGTACTGACGGTCGCCCGTATTTAGAAAATTTTAACGGTCATTCTTTTGTACTTTTTTTGCATTTTTAGGGGGTAATTATAGCAACAACAAAAATTAATTCGTTCTTTTTGATAAGAACCTCTTCTTTAAATATAACTTTTTTTACGGATTGGATAAAAAATTGATTCAATCTAAAGGCACTAGCAAAAACGTTATTGTTACCGCCGACTTTGAATAAATTTTAATTCACTGGGATATGAAAAATCAGGAGGTAATTGTCCATTATATCCAAAGTAGTAAATATATTTATATTACGTTTCCAAGAAAGCAATAATTTGTTCAATATCCCCAATAAAAATGCAATAACAGTGTTTTCAACATTGTTCTAACGTCTTTACTGCTAACTCTGAACAAGTATTTGCACACTGGTTGCACACTGCTTAAAAATGAGAGCAAATAATCACTGTGGAAGAGGAAATTTTGAGCATGGCTTCAGACTTTATAGCCTGCAGCTGTTATCAAAAACCCTCTTCCACAGTGGTTATTCGTTCTTATTTCAGGCACTGAATCTTTAATCTGTTTTGTGGACAAGTGTCTTTTGTCTATGGTCAACTTATAAGGTTCTAAATGTACCCATAGATCTTTGCAAAATCCAATATTCATACCCACAAATCTGTGCAAAAGCAAATATATTACGGTTCGTTTAACACTTTTGTGATGATTACCCCCGTTATTACAGTATTTTAACAGTCATTCTTTTCTTTTTTGTCATATTTGTAGGGGGTAATGATAGCTTATGATAAAATTGTGAATGTCAGGAGGATATGATCGTCACAACGGAGTTAACAAACAGTGGACAAAAACTCCCTCTCAAAATCAGCAGTAAAGACGCTAGAACAACGTCGAACAACGTTGTTCTAACGTCTTTACTGCGGATTCCGAACAAGTTGTTTATCCACTATCCACTAAAAAAAGATATGTAAACGATTACTTAAATAACAGTGGTCACGTCATATGTAAAAGCATGTAATTTTGGTAAAGGCTAGTCGCTATAGACAAATATCAGTTTAGAAGTTTGGCTTGTGCAATATAACTATTGGAATAAATTGCTCGGTTTACCAAGGTAGGTTGTTGTTTGCGTATGGCAGTTTTTTTGGTTGCTATGCGACAGTTAAGAGGAATCCTGTATTCTTAGTGATAAAGAGAATCCAGGATTGTTTTATCTGCGATAATAGTAGTCAAGGAAAATCATTAATCACTACTATGGTGAACAATAAACTGAACTCCATGCAGCCGTTCAAACAATAATTCTACTTTCAACTACATGTAACCGTTCAAACAACAATTCTACTTTCCACTCCATGCAGCCGTTCAAACAACTTTCAACTTACAATAAGAGTTCCAGGTATTTGCAAATATATGCCACACGAACACTAGACTAAAGTTTTATATCTCTTTACATTTCTACGAATAAGTGCGAAAATATGACATAAATAACCCAATAGGCAAAGAACAACGTCGTTTGACTTTGAACAGGTTTTTGCCCACGGAGACGTCAGTTTCTGCCGATGGAATGTTTTCTTTTAGCTTTTGTCGCGTATTGTTTGCCTGGAATCAACCTTTAGGTGGATTTCTACTCGGCGAAAAATGTTCATACTCGCTTAATCTTTATCCTGTCGGTATACTCGAAGTTTTATTATCAACGTTGAAATACGTGACGTGCCAACTGGATGTTATCGGAAAAATTTATGTCGGCACTCAGTAACTATTTTTTTTTTGGCGAATTGTAGCTACCGACGAAAGTTTCGGCCGATTGAATGTTTTCTGTAAATTTTGTCTCCAAGAGCTGTTTGTAATTGAAAAAAAAGAACAAAAATTGTTAGTTGAAAATATTTGTGACGTCATTTGTGACTAATTTAAGTCGAGAAGGTTCTTACCGATAAAGTAGCAGGGGCGGGAAGTGCAATCTTTAAGTGCATTTTAACCATATTCGGTATTGGGGACATAAAGTGCTTAACTTCTGAACAAATGGCTATTATTACTAGGCATTTTGGAATTATTTTGAAGATTTTTTTTTGGTAACTAGGGATAATTTTCCCTTAGCAAACAAACTTTTAGTAGGTGTAAATTATTACACGTAATTATTACAAGAATTAATTATTAGAAGGTGTAAATTTTCACCTAAAAAACGTTGTTTGCACCACCTATTTTGGTGCTGATGACGTTATCATAAGTATTAACGTCATCAAAAAAATAATTATGCAGAAGAGATATTATTGTGTTGAATTAATTTTCTGGAAAGTTTCAATACTATAGCATGATCTCATGAAAAGTTATGGAGGGTGGGTACAAAGCGCCTTCTCCCCCCGCCCCTCATACATTCAGAGCCCCCAAAAGTCCATACCGAATAGGGATAGTTTCGGATTTCTTAATTATCTTCGATTATATTATCTAGCTGCGGTATCTCTGTGAAACGTACGATTCCAGTCTATAGTTTGATAACTGATAACGGATTTTTCGTCTTAAATACCTTAGACTACAAAAACACGCTTACACAAATGAGATTGTTGTTTTAGTTCTGCGAAAATCTTCTATCAGTTTTTTTTAAGCTGGTTATCAATGTTATTACAAACTCTCAGATAATCCCATATGGAATCGTCTTAAAAATATAATAATCGGTGAAGAGTACAGAGTCAAAGATCATTGCAATTGATTGGCTTCTTCGTACCAATAAACCAATCAAAATAATGAAAGCTCGTTAATATAGACATCCTTATGTGCATTTTCTAAATATAATCAAATCTGTTTCAGACAAAACCACTTCTAAGTAATTTAGTTTGTAATAAAATTTAGACTAGAAAACAGTTGGTCTAATCAAGTTAAGAAAACCGGAAGATAAAACGGGAATCGGGTGGAATCGGAATCGGCGAAAACCTTTAGTTAACGCGCATTAGATATCTACTACGGCGTCCTAAGAATAAAGAAATTTAACAAAATTGAATACAATTGGATCACTTTTAATAACAATACTTCGTAATTCCTTAACGGGATTTTTTTTTTGGATTAAATATTTTGATATGAAGGGTTATTTACCTCCTGGAGTTATCTTTGTACCAACCTTGATCCCGGGACTCCGGTAAAATACAAAAATATCTGGAGCTAACACGCTATATGTATATGGATGTAGACATGTGGAGTTGTTAATTCCACAGACGTGTGATATGATCATTGATGAGACGTTACAGTGGAAATATATTGCTGCACGAAGATTTATATGACCAATCGATTTAACAAATAATAAAAGAAAACGAACAAACATAGAACGAACATGGAAAAAGTTACATAACCTCCGAGATACCATATGGTAAAAATTACACAATCTCCGAGAACGTATATGGCAAAATTACATAACCCCTGAGAACGTATATGACAAAACGTGCAAAATACTCTGAGAACGTATATGGCAAAAAATACATAACTACAGAGAAGGTATATGGCAAAAGTCGCAAATTCCCTGAGAACGTATATAAGACAAAAGTTACAAAATCCCAGGGAACGTATATTGCACCACTGAGATCGTATACAGCAAATATTACACAACCACCTTGAATATATATGACAAAAATTGCATAACCCCCTCAAAACTTATCTTCAAAAAATACAACTATCAATCTTATTGTTAATATGGGTGACTGTTACAACAGCTATCCTAACGAACAGACAACAAATCATTTTCTTATAATTTTTTTTTTTTTCTTATTGGAGAGTTGCTAATATTACAAGATTTCACAATTTTTATACCTGCACAAAGTATCTATTCGTTGTGTGGGGAGTTGATGAACTTAGATTTAATCAGTTACTTCGCTACCGGGGTAGAGAATCGTTCTCAAATAATAAGAACATGGCCAGAGTCCGCCGTAAAGACGTTAGAACAATGTTGTAAAGGGTCTTTACTGCGATCTTTGAATATGTGTTGCGATATATATAATATATATGAATATGTGAAGCGAGTTAAAGATGTTTCCGAATTTCAAATAAAATAATCTATTACAACATCGTTCTCAGTGTCTCTTCTCTCCTGACACACAAAAAAAATCCTGGTGACGAGGTTCCAGGAGCCTCTGTCAGATTTGTTTTATATCAAAGTTCAAAGAACATAGCCTGAGTTCCAGTCCCTAACTACGACAAGTAGTCGTAGTGGGGGACTGGAACTCAGGCTAAAATAACGTTTTTCTAACGTTATTTTGTTGACTTTGAATAGATTTTTTCTGGTTGGGTACACGCTTCAATGATATAAAACAAATCTGACAGGGGCTCTGCCGGAACCTTGTCACCAGGATTTTTTGTATACTTTGGATTTTAAATATTTTAATAAGGAAATTTTGTTGAAAAACAACAACAAATAATTATCCCAAAAAGTAAATCCTCATGTACACATACCTGATCTTTGACAACGCTTTTTGCTAATTTCCTATAAATTGTACAGAGATCACTGTTCCTGCAGATATTGTCGTAGAGTTCCAAAATAATAACTTTCTTTCAGTATAAATTGATATTTCTAAGATATACTGTTAATTAGACAATTATATCAAAAAGGCAGTGGTTTTTATTAAGAAGGAAATATAACTCACATTCCATAACTTCCCCTACCATGTTTATATATTTTTGTAAAGTAAATTTGTAGAACAATCTCCATGTAATACGTCAAGGGTTTAGCATGTTCTCAAGATAAGGTATAGTTTTACCGGGGTAATGTCTATAGCTTATATATATACACATATTGATACCCCGGTAAAACTACGATCCCCCACAAAAATATTTGAGACAAATTGAAATTTGAGCAAAAATATGGAAGTTCAACTAAGACAGAAAGCCTCAAAAAATCTGATTAGCAAGTCAAACAGCACGTCCTAAGTATAAATCTCTGAGATAAATCTCCGCGATTTTCGCAGTCGTTTTAATTAGTCACGTTTTACTTAGGGTAAACCTCGTTCCCAGGTATTCTTGCCTTTTCGAAATGCGGAAGAGCTCTTCCGTATTTCGAAAAGGCAAGAAGCCCTAGGAACGAAGTTGACTGATGGTGTATATTACTTGTTAAAAATCATAATTTGTCTCATATTTTATTGGACAGATTGTAGGGTTAACATAGTCTGAGCTCCAGTTCCAAACTACAACAACTACTTGGAGATCAGACTATGTTAACACGGATTTGCAGTAAAATAAATGATACGCGCATCGACGTAACACCAGTATAATTTTTACTTAAACATTGGCGCCTATTGTTTGAAATGAATAAAGTTTTGTTTGAAACAAATCCAGTACTTTCATTGGTTCATTTTTAATACGATTTGCATACTACGATAAAAAGTTGGCTTGACTTCAGCCGCCTTTTTCTATACGAAGTATCTCCTTTTAATACGCGGGTTTTTCATGATTTGCTTACGCACGCTCAATGATACGGTACCTACCTACCGATACGTGTATTATCGAACATATTTTCTGGTTACCAGAATTTGCCTTAAAATACGTTGCTAATTCAAATGAATAACTTGTTCTCTTGAGGGTACAATTGCGCACATTTACTCTAGTTACTTTTGTGTAAAATATTTATATAAATTCAATTTCGTAACGTATCATTCCTTCTTGAAAATAACTACAGTATGTAGTCGAAACGTCTGTGTGATCATCGACTAACAACTTGATATGAAAACGTCATGTAAAAGAACCTAGTATGCAAAAACCTGTTCAAAGTCCGCGGGCGGTAAAGACGCTCTTCACCGTGAACTTTGAAAAAGTTTTTGCCTACCGGGAAGACAGTCTTAGTCGTGCAAATCTATTCAATGACGAAACTAAGGTCAAAATAAAGTATCGTGGGCCGTCTGGAAAATGTAAACAATCCTTCCATGAATTAGTACTAACAGGAGAGAAAATCTATCAATAATATACAAAAGATACCCCCATAAGAGCGGATATCACCAACCAAATAAAGATGGTGTAATCACCAGTTACATACAATAAAGTTAACCCCTTTGACTCTCTGTTGGGGTGTTGCCAGCAAAATTCGTTGTAAATAATCCCTCTGAGAAGAGTGTTATCGCTAGCTAATAAAGCAACGCGTAACAAAACACAAGTAAGAACTAAGTAAGAACTAGTCGCCAAATTCATCTGAAAGTGTGTGTTTACAATGCCAACAACTTTCTACAAGTAAACACATACAAAGATTGGGATGCAATTTTTCTGAAGATGCTCACATCTTAGTAACCTGAGCTCTAAAAGTTGCTTATTTCTTTTGGATGTGTCAGTGCTAGTTGCTTATTGACTGGTTGATTATTAAAAAGAATGAGTGTACCCCTCTCCCCCCTCCCCCTCACTCAGGAGCATGGATTAAAATTACTGCAGATCATAACTGCGGATGAGAGATTGTTCAGAATATGTTCAGTCAAATTGACAGATATTTTAATCCCTCCAGCACAATGTTATTATAACCAAACAATAAATAATCTTGCTACTTTGTATTAGTACATTCAATAATATGACTTATTATTTTCCATCTAATAATTCTGATTTATTGTTTGAATACTTGCAGAAATATCTCGATGTAATCCAGTCTACTTTTAAAAACTAAGCATTTTATTTATGATCTACTACAACATATGAATAATAAGTTTTTTTTTCTTCTATAGATTTGTCTATCAAGTCACTGAAAAATTAATCTTTGCTGTTTTATTTTATTTTTTGTTCACACAATATATGTCTTTGAAGACGGTTTCTTTTTAGCACGCCGTATAAGAAATGCAGAGGGATTATTAAAAAAATGACGTGTGTACAACTTAGTTACTAGATCTCTTTTAATGATACTGTTGATTTATACATACAGTATAGCCTTTTATAAACGCCTCCTTCTTTTAAAAGCCTTCCTCGAATAAACGCTCCCACCTTTTTCAGAAATTTTATATAAACGCCTCGTATTTTAAACACCTCCCTCAAATAAGCGCCCCCTAAATGGACGTTTGTTAGAAAGATGCCCGAAAACAAAATATGGGTTTTTCTTATGTACAAGTTCAAGTGAAGGAAATAGTTCTCTTTATATTGCAAGTTCTTTAATATCTTAGCAGTACTTAGATGTATCAGAATTTTGAATGATCCTTTCTAAACTAAATAAACACCTCCCTCTTTTAAAATCCTCTCTCCAATAACGCCCCCTACAATAAAATAATAAATAAACACCCCAGGCGTTTATTAGAGGATTCTTGGTATCCTTTCCGATAATGTTTAACGAAGATCACAAGGTTATACGAAATCGACTGATGCAATCCCAGTGGGCAAAAACGTGTTTAAAGTCGTAATAAAGGTGCTATATAACTCGTTTAGGGTGAACTTGTGAGTACATGAAAAAGGCTGCCGCAGTCATTTTTCAAATACAGTTTTATGCCGGCATGTGGCGTTTTATCAACGTAGAAAAGATGTTGTTTTGCGACGCCCCCTGACGTCAAAATAACGTATTTTGTCGTTAAAAAAAATGTCCCCATTCCTTTAGGTTGTTTTATTTTTAGGAAGCGAAAGTTAAATAAGCTCTACTATAAAAATACGGTAATCTCTGCCAGCACACGACGTCTTAAATGCGTTGAAATGAAAGTCGAAACAACGTCGTGGCGTCGTTTTGATGTTGTTACGACGCCATGTGTTCACTGGGATCTGCAATAAATAGTTTTATTTCAACGAGCTTGTAATGGATTTCCCTGCCCGAAAAAAAACGTTGTTCTAACATTATTTTGCTGACTTTGAACAGGTTTTTACCGGCTGGGTGGTCTCTTCGGTACAAACAAACCAATCAATTGTAAGTTCCTAGTTGACAAAAACTTGTTCAAAGTCCGCAGTATAGACGCGCTAGTAGAACTTCGTTCAACGATGATTTAGCGTCTTTACTGCGGCCTCTGGATATGATTATTTAAAAATGGTCAAAAACCCTGGGATCGAGGTTGTGATGATCTCTCTACCGATACACCACATTCTAAATAACGCCCAGATGTCAATGACGTCAGAATGAAGTCTTTTTCTGACTTTAATTAGATTCCCATACGATGGCTACGATGACACACTGCGGAGGAGAGTGCGATGACTAGCCAAAATAACACAATCTCGTTCTTAATCCAATAAAAGTTTCCCAAAGGGCAAAAACATGTTTAAAGTCCGCAGTATAGACACTGGAATAACGTCGTTTGGCGCTGTTCTAGCGTCTTTACTGCGGACTTTGAACAATTTTGACATTAGCATGCAAATTAAACACATGAGAGATCTAATTAACAAATTCGTGTGGAACAGGTCAATTAAAACAACGTCTCCAACTCCTTTAATTTTCATCTAGGACCTTTATGTTACAAATTTCGAGAAAAATAAAGGTCTGGCAAGAAGGTTGGGTCAATAAAGTCATCATAAATTAAATGCAACAAAAACGACTTGGTTCTAGCGTCTTCACTGCGGACTTTGAACAAGTTTTCTCCCTTGGATACAAAAGATAATTAATCCAGGGAACGCATGTTTAAAATTTATTGGTAACAAGTTTTTTGAGAACAAACTCAGCTGGCAAAAACTGTTCAAAGTCAGCAAAATAACGTTAGAACAACGTCGTTCTAACGTTATTTGACTGACTTTGAACAGGTTTTGTCCGGATGGGAATAATCCAATACATAATCAAATTTTATACCGTATTTCCTCGAAAAAAACGTCTTTCCTCATATAAATAAGCGCCACACTTTTATGGAAAATAATTTAACAAGCGCCACCCTCAAATAATTACCAGATCCAAAACACGAAAACATGAGTTTACTTGCGGGTACGAGGACGTTTTTTTATGAGTTAAGGTAAAGTTACATTACAGGATATTTTTTACTATAATTGGGGTACTTTTTCTCCTTACTTATTACTCGGTGATCAAAACGCGTCGTTGTCTTCCCGTAAGTATTTGATCAAGCGCCTTCTTACAATAAACGCCCCACGCCATTAAGCGCCCTCTTAAAAGTTAAGATTTATACATAAAAAAAACTTCATATTTCAGGAGATTTGATATACGCATTGTCATGAAGATACAAAGAAGAAATAAGAAATATCATATCGACTACAACAATAACGACATATCAAGGCCATTCAGACAATACCAAACAGATGATATGGTATTAGAAAACATGTTTAGTGGGCTCGTCTAATTTTAGTACTTAGCTCACATGTGGAGGATTTTTATCGCCGGTTGCAAGTCCATTGTAAGAGAGATTTAGTAAGTACTCATCCTAGACGTGTCCGATTTTATTTTATTTTTATAACGACATATCATAAAGAAAGAACTAGCCGCATGACGAAGCCAGAGTAAAAATCAAAAACAAACCGGCAGAATAAAAGTTCGAACGAAGCAAAAACGTCATCTACTATCTTACTTAAAAGGAAATATAAACAAAGACAAATTTACGACGACCAAATCACAACTCTCCCTACCTAGGAAAAGAAATTACGTAATCAATATGTATTCAATATCTTGATAAAGAAGACTAATTCAGATATAAACAGATTGCGAATGATAAAAACAAATAGAGGTAGCCAATTAAGATGATCTCCTAATGAAAGGAATCCATCCATTGGGAATTAAAACTAATTTAGCAAATGAATTAGCTAACAATTGTCACTAATTATGTTATATTTAATACTTGAACCTTAACCTTTGTAATATAATTCTATTTTCAGAAATCAATTAGCTACTTCAAACAAGTGTGAATTATTATTATTCCTCGATTAAAAAAAACCTTTGAAAATTAAAACAAATTTATGAAATCAATTACTTACAATTGAAAATAATCATTTCGTAACAATAGTTAAAAAAATAATAATATTGATCATAATAAATATATTTGTACAACGATATTGCTACTGCATAACTAATAAGTGATAATGCTGGCTCCGGGGGTAAGTAGCCTGAGTTCCAGTCCCTAACTATTACTTGTCGTAGTTAGGGACTGGAACTCAGGCTAGGGGGATAAGTTAAAACAATACCTTTAGTAACTCCAGCGGTAAGTGAACCTTACCGTTAAGGAAATCCAAATTTGTGTGACGTCAATTTCTACCAATGGAATGTCTTCATTTGCAAAACTTCCGGTTACTTACTTACTTAATTATTTACTTATTCTCTCCTCTTATAGACAACAACAATGCTGACATTCTACGACAGAATTTTGAAATAAAAATACCGTGCAGAAAAAAACTTTTTCATTCCATTTGGATGTATATTGACTGCGAATATGTTCAATCAAAAACTAACCATCGCTGTTATAACGCCACCATTAAGAAACTGGTATTATTTTATCGATATCGATGTGATGATTTTGAACTTGCTAAATTAAGTAAATCGCAACGATTTTGACCTATTCACAAATATATGCAAACGAGGTGTAGGCTGCTAAAAGTAGAACTTGATGCAATGCAATAACTTCTTTTTTGTGCAAGGCACAGCACGCCTTATTTTCCAAAAGTCATGATATAAGTTACAGAATAAGTTACAGAAGAAATTATTTATCATCAAAGGTACATAAATTATTATGCACATACCCACTCAAAGTTATCCAAGGTCACACTTGACATTTGATTGATCCACAACGTTTCTCAATTAGTAAGAGGAGGTACAACCTCGATCCCAGGGCTTCTTCTCTCTTGGCGTCTAAATTTGTTAAAAAGAGAGAAGAACCCCTGGGATCGAAGTTGGAGGAGGTAATCAATTACAGAGAAGAAATAATTTACAGAGATTTTAAAGGATATTTTTGCAGACTCCCATTTAAGAAGAAAAGACATATATTCACATATCCTCATCCAAAGTTATCCAAACTTGATGTTTGTTTGATCCACCACGCTCCTCGATTGGTAAGAGGATGTATTCGTTTATACTTACAAATCTATTAACCTGGAGGGTTGGAAT
>JAULBZ010006778.1:0-12075 GCA_032360805.1 Neoturris breviconis | reverse complement strand
TATTAAAATTAATGTTAAAATTATATCGCATAATTTTGAAAAACGGGAAGTTCTAATATCGTCTCAGTAAAGAGTTAAGCAAGGGAATTTTCTATCATTATTTTGTAAACATTCTTCATGTGCAGTAAAACTCTTGTATCAAACGTATTTATGCAAGAGATGGTTTTCACAGCAGTAGTCTGTGTAACAGTCACAGCCTCAGTAAAGAGTTAAGCATGGTAGGTTTTTTTCATTATCTTGTAAACATTCTTCGTGTACAATAAACATTTTATATCAAACGTATTTATGTAAGAGATTGTTTTCACAGCAGTTCGTTAGAAAAGGCACAAAGAAGAATATTTTTCCGATAAAACCCATTAATTTGATCAGTTCGGTAGGACAGATATCATCTTTATGTTTCTTTTCCTCTAAATCTTTATTACATCAGCACATAGATAATATGATAATTACTCAAATATAACTGCCAAACATTTATCATTATTTTATTGTTAACATTTGTCGATTCCAATACATTTCATCAAGCAGTATGTACATGAGTAATTGCTTTCAAAGTCGTTTAGAAAAGCATAGAGATAAAATGTTGCAATGCGTATCACTTCTTTATTTATACCGACTATCGTATTTTGAGCCCAATCAAGTATTTATATAACCACAAAGGAAAAAAAAATGAAAACTTAGGGACCATCTCAAAATTTTGCTCCAAAACCTACTTTTTTGTTAAGGATAAATCAACTAAAAGTGACAAAATACAACAGAAGTGATCTATACAGAAGTGTGTTAGGTCAATGAGTTTACAAGCAAGATCACTGACTCAATACTTTTCTCAGTAGATTTATTTCTTGAGAACGTCTCTTAGTTAAAAATCACACAACATCTTTTCAAAAAATAATGATAACGAAGAGTTTGTTGTTCAAAGTATAAACTTGTTGCAATGCAATAACATTTACTGCACGAAAAGAAAAGTATTGCATTGAAATAAGTTTATACTTCGAACAAAAACACCTTGCTTTCATCTTTATTTATCATGGGTCATAACTTGAGAGACCTCTCCAATTCCTAAAATTATTCTATAAGCTGCCCTCCCTCAAATAAGCGCCCATGGCGATTATTATAAATTAATCAAAGTTGAGATTTCTAAATGAAATTTTAATAAACCCCCAGTATACTGCGTCGAGTCCTTCATTCTGAGTTATTTTGCAAAGTTTTATTGTACATTTCGTAAGTTAATCTTTCACAAAGACGATTTATTACATCAAGGATGCGGATTACTGAAAATACAAACATTCTGTGCTTTAGTCTTAAATTCATGAGGCAGACCATCGACAGTAAAGGTCAATAAAACAGTTCGAGGTGGGCTTCCTAACAACGTCTTTAATATTATTTAGTAGTTATTCTTTAGAAATTGTCCACAGTTTTAGGGTTTATATGAAAAACCTATTAATTTATTTCTTCTAATTTTGAGAAAAAACCCTCTCCTTTCAAGGCAGATTTCCACTAGTCACATTCGCTCCTAACTGGACTACACTTTGAACCAATGTAATGGCTCTCTTTAGAGTTGGTGCGAATGAATTCGACTTGTAGAAATCTGCCTTAAATATTAAAATTAATGTTAAGATTATATTGTATAATTTTGAAAAACCTGAAGTTCTTATATCGTCTCAGTAAACAGTTAAGCATAATAGATTTCTATCATTATTTTGTAAACATTTTTCGTGTGTAAAGAAACTTTTGTATCAAACGTATTTATGCAAGCGATGGTTTTCACGGCAGTTTACTAGAAAAGGCATAAAGAGGAATATTTTGCTCATTACTCATTAACTTGAGAGGTTCTGTAGTATAAATATCATCTTCACGTTTCTTTTCTTGTGAATTATCATTACATCAGCACATGTAGATATTAGGATAATACTAGCTTAACTGTATTTGCAGTAACTGCCAGACATTAATCATTATTTTATAGTTAACATTCGTCAATTCCAATACATTTTATCGAGCGGTATGTACATGAGAAATTGCTCTCAAAGTCGTTAGATAAGCATAGAGATGATATGTTTCCATGCGTATCAATTCTTTTTTATACCGACTATCGTAATTCTAGCCAAAATGTAACTACCGCTTCGTTCGAGTTGTGTGAGCTTGTGTCTGTTTACATTGGTGTGTAGTATAAGTTATAACTTGAACCATATGTCTAAAGGAACATTTATCACCAATGTAACACCTTTTTGTATAAAATAGGTCGACATTTATTTCGTTAATCATGACTTTTAGCTAGGGCGCGCCAGATCAAAACACAAAATACTGCCAGCTGTGCACAAAACGGCAGTGCACAAAAATAGAAGTTATTGCATCAACTACATCAGGTCCTTGTTTTCATGTATTAATGAATAGATATATAATTCAAATGTTACTTTGCCAATTACTTATTTTGTGTCCAAACCTTTTAGCTAAATACGCGATCAACTCATAATTTCGTTTAAAGAACGCTCGTTTTTCAGTTTTCAATTGCAAAATGTGCCGCTGCAAATTTTACTGTTTTTGTTATTACAGATTTCATTGAAACTATTGCATGTGGGCTGCCATTTACTTTAATTATAAATTATAAATTTTACACTATCAAAATCTACATTCAAGAAGTTAGAAAAAAATATGTTTTTGGTACACACACAATACATACAGGAATATGTGAAAATAATCTCCTCTGTGGAGGAGAGATGTTTCAGATTATTTTCAGCCAATGTGAACAGGTTTTTGCCCACTAGGATATTGTGTTATTATAAAAAGAATCTGTTCAACATTGAGACAGAGTATTCTTTCAAAATAAAAGAGCATTTTAACTTTTGTAGTACTGAAGATGGTTATATATTCTGATATTAAAATTACGTTTTCATTGTTGTTCTATCTTTTTTTACTGTGGACATTGAACACGTAATACATAACAAAATTGATAGATTTATTTATTATTATTCACCTTTTCATCCGTCGTTGTTTTTCTCCAAATAGTAAGTAATATCATTTACTCTTGTTTCTAATTGTATTGTCTATCCTTGAATCTCGGAAATAATATATAAAACATTTTACAAATTTAGACCTCCAAGATTTATCTCAAAGATTTTTCATACAGGCTTAAGACAGCCAATGATCTTAAGATCATTTGCAAACTCGGCAAATTATATTGTTCTCAGCTGCCTAGTACCCAGGCTTTTAGGAAATTTTTTGACTTTTTGCAAATATTTAAATTTATATGCAGCATTATTTTCTGGGATTGTCAAAATCTCTTGCCTTTTTAATCATATTCGAATTATATTCTTATTTTAAGGAACGTTATTTTTAGTTTAAGAAAGCAAATTGATAACAAAAATAAATATGTAAATTATAACTAGGAACATCAAATTTTCTATAAAATTTGGAGCACATATATTCCGGAAACATTACGTTTTCTATAGAACTCTGACTAGAAAAAGTTTCTAAAATATGGTAAAGATCACTACGATAAAAGTTTGGGACGTGGGGGTACGTATAACTGACCAAAGAAATAATATTTTAATTTTAGCGTCTGTGTTCTTTACTCTTACTCATACATCATTAAAACCAATTCAGAGTATAGCTAACACAGAATAAGAAAAATT
Source organism: Neoturris breviconis (assembly GCA_032360805.1). Lineage (NCBI taxonomy): Eukaryota > Metazoa > Cnidaria > Hydrozoa > Anthoathecata > Pandeidae > Neoturris > Neoturris breviconis. Next base: position 8,449 of record JAULBZ010006778.1, on the reverse strand, counting down.
CTACAACATTTTAGTATTTTAGTAACATTGGCTATGACCCATAATGGCGGCAAGGCTAAAAATGGCAATTCAAAATTATTTACCAATTATTTACCAATCAGTTTGGTGGGCTACTTTCAATACCATACCATTTATTCCTATTCGTAGAGGCAAAACAAAACAATTATTATCTTGTAATTTTATTAAAATAATCCCACATAAATAATTAATGTTTGATCAGAATATATAGAAAACTTTTGAATAGCGATAGCTGTTATCGATTGTAAAGAGGCACAAGTGGCGGTAATCTATCATTATTTTTGTAAACGTTCTTCTTTTCCCATTCGATTTATTAAGCCGAGTACGTGGGAAATTGTTATAAAGCCGTTTATAAAATAATAGTGATGATAATGTACAACACATAGCTATCACCAATTTGCTTTCTAATGTAAATCATTTAATAACATCTAGACGTAGCTATTATTATGTTTCCAGCCTGTATATAACTGCTGGACATAACCTTTGGAGGAGTATTTTGAGTATAGTTTCAGCTTTAAAGAACAAAACTTACACAAAAACTATCTTCAACAGGTAACGTCTGTTAGTTATATTTAGGTTTGCAGTTCTAATAATTTTACCATTTAGCATCAGTTTATACAACAAAAATTATTCATGCAGATTCTCACCACAATTCTCAAGCAATAAATATTCTTTGTTTTTTAAGGTTGAAGTTGGTGGATATCGTTCTTTGTAAACACCTTTTTTATTTCGTTTTTAGTTTGCAACATTGTTCTACCTTATTTAATGCTATCTGGTTTACAACTCTGTATTAATAACAATGGAAAACATCATATTATTTGCTGTTATTCTGCTATTTTCACTAGTAACAATGATCGTACATATACTTGGTATTGTTGCTATCGTAAAAATTAGAAGATTTTGGAAAAATCAACATCTCATTCTGGTAAACTTGTCAATAAATGAAATATTTCTTATTCTATGTAGCCTAACCTATTATGCATGTATTTATATTATTGAGGAAAGTAGTTCGTACGATTTGATTCAAATTGAATTGACATCGAGAGTTAGTGATGCACTATTTGATTTATTTGTCCTGAATTACATCCTGGCATTGTTTGTATTGACTTTGGATCGTTTAATTGCTGCGTTAAAACCTTTAACATACAGGCAAATTTATTCAAAAAACAGATGTTTCTATACCATTATTGGAACATGGACAATAAGTATCATAATTGTATCATTCCATGTGTTCAGATTAATAAGTAGAAATTTTTTTTTTTTTGCACCACTTGCGTTAATATCGCTTTTTGTTTTATTCTGCATTATCTCCTATGTAGTAATTATTTGTGTAATTTACTCAAGTGGACAAAATTTGTCAGAAAACAGTACAGACAGGACATTCAACAAAAAGTCACTCAAAGTACCACTATTAATTGTAATAAGTTCAGTTATATTTTACATCGCCCCGACTTTAATTTTTATTGTACCTACGCATTTTAATTTTTTTCAAATCAGAACAATATGGTTTAGCATTATGTGTATAGGTGCTCTTGTAGATGCGTATGTATATATATACTTTCAACCAAGGATAAAAAATGCTTTAAAGAATATATTTAAAACTACAAATGCCTAACAAACAATAGAAAATTTCAAATTTTAGGAAGAAAGATGTAACGGTTGGAAATGGAAAGCACATGGGATTACAGTAATCAAATTTAAATTGGATCGATTAATACATAGCAGAAAATTAATAGATAATTCTTATCGATCAAGAACAAAATTTGATTTGGCGATGAAATACTTTCAAAATATCGTGTCCTAAAAGTCTGTCGGTTTATACACGCACCAATTAAAATGTAAAGGGAATTTTAAAGTATGGTAAACATTAGAATTAGATTACTTAGTGTACTAGTTCTTAAATAACTTTATCCTTTAAATTTTAGCACCCGAATAATTTTCGCGCTATTAAGGAGCTCGAAAATCAAAGGAGTTATCGTGCAGTTACCAACGAGTTATCTTCGTGTCACTGATGATTTATCGTTCTAATTTACAATTTTTTTACTACGTTTTTGTTAACTTTTGTTAACTAGTTTATACTGGCATATTCGCATGTTTGGCGCAGTGCCTATTTTACCTTAATGTCAAGAGGGGCGTTTTACTTGGGGGTAAATTCAGCTCAATCCTCCTACTAAACATTAGAAAGAAGGATGGTGTATATTTAAAACTTAGCACAATAACATTAATGTTGTGTTGTTCTAATTTATAGTGAGGTCAGCATGTTTTTTAATGTAAGATTTCCTAATTTTCTTTATTAATATTTTTTACCAAAACTAATTTTCTCGTTCAAATTTCAATTTTTAAAATGTGTTTGTTAGCCGCTACGAAATGTCAAATTTTACAAAATGATTCAAATTGTATTAGTACTTCTGGAAAAAGATGAACAATCGCCGTTTATTAGATCACAATACCGTATACTTTGATTAACCCGACATGTTCTCATTGTCTATGATATGAAATTTTAGAATTAATATAAAAGAAATAAAAATTAAATGTGAAAAAGTTTCACGTCAAAAGCATCACCCGAAGAATAGTTGTAAACAAAACTTCCCCTCGGGTTAAATAAGATAATTTAATTTAATAATTTGTAAAAAATATATAAATAGCTGGAAATGCAAATACAAATAAAAATCTAATTTGTTTTGGTCAATTAGGACGTCAAACCACTTGCCAATATTTGGGCTAAAAATGTGGTAAAATTGCTGGGGTTCAGATCTGGAACTTCCTTAACACTGGATTTTATTTCAGAATGATACTACTGCAAGTACTATATATGAAACAGAGCTCGCCCTGGTATGATATGATATTCTCAAATCTGCTCCGTCAGCACTTTTTACTTATGACGTCATCAAAATTAACACAAAATGCTGATTCTGCAGTACTGGACATAGGTAAGACCAGGGCGAGATCATTTTTATGATTAAAGAAGCGCCAAATCTGAGCCCCGGCTATTTTGCTATATTTTTGGCCTAACTATTGTCCCCAAGTGATATGACGTCATAACTGATCGAAAAATATTAGATTCTCTTTTTCTTCAATGTTTCTTATTTATTATCATAGATGTTCAAAATCTTAATGATTCTAGTTATTTGTGTTACTTGTAGCAACATGTCCAGCTATTTATGCTCTGTCTAACCCTACGTGGAGAATGAAAAAATAATATAACCAGCTGTTGGGAGCCAAACGTGAAGCAAAACCAAACGTAAAGCACATTAAATATTTACAAAAATATAAACAAAACCCAAAGGAAGTATGTAAAAGATAAGATCAAATTCTCATCGCTTATTTGTAGTATGGAAAGTATTCAGGGGGAAACGAAAATATATTTTGTACAAGAAAATATTATTGTTTCTTCGATAATAAAAATACCATAAAAAAACACAAATAATTTGCAATAAAGAAAAACTAAGGTAGAAAAACAGAAGAGGAATAAGCTAGGAATAAACATATGTACACGGAATGAGATAAAAAACTATTATATAGACTAAAAAAAACATAAACTTGAACATCATAATGTTTTTATAAAATATTAACAGAGAATTTTAATATCGTTGTACTATCATACTAATAGTGATTAGACGAAATATCCGTACAAAAGTTAAAACCTATTTCAACAAAACTTCTCGTTTTCATTTTTATAATTAATCTCTATGCCCCCCAAAATGTTTTTCAATAGACAGAAATACACGAAAAGATAAAAGCGCAAATACATAGGTTAAGTCTGGAATCTAATCCTAACTATGTTATGAAATATAAAAATATGTAAGAGGGATCTAGGCTATATTTGTCCCAGAATGCGTTAGATCTATCAAAACTGTCATTTGTTTTTACATTATATTTGCTTCACGTTTGGCGCAAGGGAGACTGGTCCAAATGTGTAGCAAGTTGAATAGAAGTCTGGAACTTAATCCTAGCTATGTTTTAAAATATATAAAAAGGATCTAGGCTATATTTGTCCAAGAATGCATTAGATCTTATAAAACTAACATTTGTTTTTGGTATTTTATTTGCTTCACGGTTGATGCAGGGAAGACTAATCCAAACGCGAAGCAGGTTGAATAGAAGTCTGAAACCCAATCCTAGTATAGGTTCCAGGCTTCTATTCAAACTGCTTCACGTTTGGATCAATCGTACCTACGCCAAACGCGAAGCAAATAAAATGCAATAACAAAAGATACTTGTGAAATATCTAATGCATTCTGTGATATAAAGAGTCTAGATCCCTCTCATATATTTCATAACATATTTAGGGCTTTTCTATTCAAACTGTTTCACGCTATCTGATTGATAAATTTCTAGCGACTCCTCGTGGTCATATTACAGAATTCTCTTTTGCTTGTAGTATGTATTGTCTGATCAAATTCGTAAATTGTCGCATAATCTGTGTGAAGAGTCGTATGGTACCAGTTTTAATCACTCTTTTTCTCAGTGGCTTAGTGGATTGATTTTTTTTTAATTATTCTGGACTTTTCCGATTCCTTCCCCGCCACCATTCTTCTGTATTTCGGAAAGGCAAGAAATCCTGGGAACGGGGTTTTCCTTCTCCGAGCATCACTGTTATTTCATTTTAAACCTCTGTGGAAGAGAGTAAATTCAGTAAACCACGTGCTGACATTTCTCTCTTATTTTAAACCTTTAAACTATGTCTTTAGTGGAGGACTGCAGATGTTTAAGACGGAGGTTTTTCTTGTTCATTTTTCTTCGTCAAAGTGAAGAGGTGAAAGTAAAAAGGACCCATGCCAAGCAAATATATTCTGTCAATTAAGAGTCTGCATAAGATACAGATAAGATCATGTCACAAGAATCTTGTGACTATGATAACGTAAACCTCAAAAATGATATTAAAGATTTTGCTAACAACCAGTCATCACAGAGCTGCGTGAGTAGTCTGAACAAGCTACGAGGATTTGTATTTAACAAGTAAGCAATTATTTTCGTTTAATGTCAAGGGGGAGGGGAAGACTCGGGAATGGTTATACGAGTGACACCTAAAATTTTCACCCATCATGGCTGGGCGACAAAGAAGGTTTTTCGGTTTAGGCCCTCTAAAATGGCCTAAAAACGATTTTCTGGGCTAATCTGCGGAATTTAGAATAACAAACAAATTTACAAAGCACAGTTTGTTCATATTTTCTGTATTTTAGAAGTACCCTAGAGGTTGTACCTTGAGCTACATAAATCATGCAGTGATTTTTCCTTTTCGAGGAACTCATACCGGTTTTTATATTCATTCTCAGCAAAAAGGTGGGGATGGTACGTACTTTTCCTTGATCCACAGTTTGTATTTTAACAAATCTCACTCTCACTCAAAAGAAAATTGTCTATAATACGCTATAACAAGTTTGAAGTTGTAGCAACATTGTATCATAGTTGGTTATAGTTGGTTGTATCAATGTTATCTATCCGATGTTACAACAACGTTACATATATTTAGTTGTGCCAATGTTGGATACCAAACAATGTAGCTTGGTTATTCCAACGTTATATATACAACGTTCTAACAACATTGTATATAGTTGGTTGTATCAACGTTAGATATCCGACGTAGTAATAATGTGGTATTATAATTGGTTGAGGTCTTTCTGTATATGCCCCCTGAACTCTTTTTAAATATTTAAAGTGCTTCACGTTTGGTTTTGCTTCACGTTTGGCTCTTGACACCAGCAGATGATTAAAATTAACATACAACTAAATGAACGTCAAAATAGACAACATGAAGTCGTACAAAAGTATTGGTGCTCAAGTTTGCTTACGGCATTGTCCAATAGACATATTTAATTATAACCTTATCAAAACAAGAGTTTCCGGATAAATTCCATTCGCTTACGATATAGAGCTTCGGTTGTTTAGCTCGGTCTATGCGCAAATATCATATTTTGCGCTATGAGGCTCGCTTCTCTCTCTGCAAAAACATAAAAAAAACAATTAAACCAAACAGTTTAGTCAATTTCTTTGTTTTTTGTCGATTCGTTTGAACATCACTGCGCATGCGATGTAGTTCTGTAAATCCGGGAAGTTTTTGAAACTGACAAATCTGACATTTATGCATAGGCTACGATACATCGAGGTCTATTCACGTAGGATAATTACAAAACGCATGGTCTATATCAAATCTTCCAATTCAATGTACATGTATTGAAAGGTTTGACGGACAACAGGTGATGTTCTGTAAAAAAAGATCCAAAATATAAATGCGACGACACAAACAAATAAGTATGGCATGGTATAACAATAAGTGTCCCGTCTAATAAACCGGAATACAGCCCGTCCAAAACAGACCATGCCATCGATAAGGCATCACATGAATGTCAACTAATCGATGAAGACGATTCGAAAGATTTTTGGATTGCCTTTTAGTGGAAATGTTATTTCATTGCCTCATTTTTTATCTGCCTTTTTTGTTTTAATAATCGCCCACTCCAAATTTTTTAAAAATTAGGAAGTGCCTCTTTCTAATGAACGTCCACTTAAAAAGTTAATAGTTTTAATAAGCGCGTGTTTCTGATAATTAGATTTTACTTTTTAGATTTTATTATCTAAAAACTATGGAAAAACCCTCAAACTAAGTCAATATACTTTGCAATCATTTTGGGCTTTAGAACAATGGAATCACGTGGCAATGAAAAGCAGGGATAATGTTTGGAACTTCATGGTATTGTATATATCTTAAGCATTGTGTTAACCCTATTAATACTGGGTATATTGGGTGCTCCTCAATACTGAGGATGGGTTTTTGTTCAACCCACCCTTCAGAACTTTTGATATGACAATGCAGTAGTGTTGAAACTTTCTGAAATGTTAGGTCAACACAAAATTAACATTTTAGCGCAATTATCTTTTTGATTACGTCTTTAATTAAGATGACGTCATCAAGACAAAACAGATAGTAAAAAAGTTTTTTGGGCGCAAACTTTTTGGCCACCATAATTGGTCAGAATGTTTTTCAAGCAAAAATAAGAGAGAGAAAAAAAAATTTGGAACGTCCTAAAATTTCTAGTCCTGTATGTCATTTAAAAGTTATGTAATAAACTATAGGAGTGGGGGTATGGTAGGGGCGTGGATTGGGGTTTGAAACAATCCCCCTCCCCCAGTAGTAACAGAAATAAGTCCTAAAAATCAATAAACATTTCCTAGCCTAAATATGGTAATAAATTAAATGTTAGTTTTTGTTATTTTTATAAAATTAAATTTTTTATGCTTTCCAGTGCGATTCGCTTTTCGATATGACACGATTCGCTGGCATAGTCCCTGGCGGAGCTCTTACACTATCTTAACGTCGTGGATTAGGAAATAAAGACTACCTATGCAAAGACACAAGATCATAAATTATATCGTTCTTTCGAACAACACCGTTCGATGTTTTTCTAGCGTTTTGTTATGAACTTTGAGCAAACTCATGCCCACAGGCAATAGTTTAACTCTCTTTAGGCTGTCACATTATTATTTATAACGTCTGAACCACTAAATCAATAAAACCAAAACTTTCCAAACTTTTGAAACTAACTATAAGACACAGATTGTTAAGATTTCAAATTTATTATATCATAATCATCAACTGTGTATCATAACTTGGGATCACCTATTTTTACAGATGGTTTTGCTATAAAAATCACCAGTACCATTATTTTGTAATAATTTGTGTTAAGAAATTGTTATTACTCTTTCTTTTTCCAGAACTCTTTTAATAGAATTCCTACGAACATACGGGTTTTTCGGCAAAATATGCTGTTTCGAAATTTTGGTCATGACTACTCCGTCGAGTCCTTCATTCCGAATTATTTATATAGAATATATTTATCTTTACACATGCTAGTTATTCTTTCCGATTCAGTTCTAAGGAATATTTTTTGAATTTTCAAAATCGAACTTTCCTTCAATTTGGGTTAGCTTGTGTTTTTTTGTCGTAATTTTTTTTTCCCCGAAGCATAAGTTATACCTTGAACTTAACATTACTTTCCAATTCATAGAATTCAACCGAAAATAACATTATTTATTTATTCTATAATATAAAGTACTCAAATACAACAGTAAGTAAAGCCAGTCTAGTTATGATAAATTCATTTCGTTTCTTTAGACAACAAATATCCGCCCATTTATCACCCGTGTTACGCCTTTTTGTATATAATAAGCCAGCATTCGTTTGGTAATCGTGACATTTAGCTAGGGCGTGCGAGATCAAAACACAAATTACTGCCAGTGGTGCACAAAACCGCATTGCACAAAGAGGTCGTTATTGCATCAAGTTCTACTTTAAGCAGCCACGATCTTGTATTCATGTATTTATAAATAGACCTATGATTCAAATTTTACTTTGGCAATTACTTATTTTGTGTTCACAATCGCAATCACAATTTACAAAAATGCAGGTGCAAATTTCAAATATTCTTTACGG
>JAULBZ010006777.1:0-12076 GCA_032360805.1 Neoturris breviconis | reverse complement strand
AAATTGACGTGTGACGTCAATTTCTACCAATGGAATATCTTCATTTGCATTCCGCGCGGAATTTTCCGCTAATGGAAGTCTACCTTTACAATGAGTTAAAGGTGTGCTCACAACTACTTGTAATCAGAGTATCAGAGGTTCTCTTTATTGATCTTAAATCTCGTTTAGGTTCATGCCATTTAAGGGAGAGCTAACTCGGACAAGTAGAACAGATTAGAACCTTATGAGCTAGTTTTGAAATTGCAAAATCAGTTCGCTCGGATAATAGCCAAGGATTCCCGTCTCTTTGCTTCCATTTCATTTATTTACGTTATAATCTGTTGTTTGAGATTTTAGTTTACATTGTTTTTTCTCAAATCTTTAAAATAAAATATCAACATTGGGAGAAAGAGGAAGAAAGAAAAAATAGAGCTTAGTATAATAGGCTACTCGGATAATGGAAACCATTTTAATTTTAATGTATCGACTTCAGTAGCGTATCGATCAAGAACGAATCCAGCTGCTACATTCATAACACGTTGTAAACGATTACATTGATACCGAGGAATCTTATCGTATATTATATTATATAATACAAAAATGCCGAATGACACCAATGGCAATGTTTTTAGGTCAATTATTATTTTAAGAAAATCGGAAGATAAAACGGGAATCGGGCGGAATTGGAATTTACTACTAAACCGCTTCATCATTATGATAATGGATGAGTCTAGCTAAATATATTTTGTTTTGAAGGGGAAGAAAGAGTGCGCGTGGTTTAATGTAGCGTTATTTTTAAATGAATGTTTCTTTGTTAGTTTGCTCATGATGTTTCGATTGCGATTATAGATTTCATTCCAGTGTTTAAAAGTTGATTCTTTATTCTCAACTGGGTTATATACACGACCAGGCAAAACTAATGGCAGAGTTACCCTCCTCATTCATTACGTCCAGAAAAACAAAATAAAGAAAGTTTATGACATCCTGCACGAATCATAGTATGGGTTAGATGCGCTGTGTGATTTTTCAAGCCGCCGGTGCTTTTAGTTGTGGTTTTGCATATAGGATGAAATTGATTATGATATTATGTTTCTAGAATATGCAAGATCATTATTGCTAATGACATAAGTTGTGTAATGTTAATATGCTTTGTCAACAAATAAACAAAAAATACAATAGACATTGTGAAAGACGTCGTATATCATATAAATATTGTATTAAGTAAAGTTTATTAATATAATATCGAGTATCTGCATACAGTGTCATATCAATGTCAAAGTTAGTAAGTAGTAATCGGTAGTTTAATGTCCTCATGGAATCCACATCAGTTAGTGGTTCTTTCTCCCCTCCGACTGCCAACTAAGTTAAGTCGTCGGTTTTACGTCCGTCACGTGTCGTTATAGTTGCACTTTATTCGGGCTTATAAATGAAGAGTTAATTTTAGAAAATGCTTCTGTTGAATGGAATTTCAAGTTGTTGAATGGTTATTTTGTGTAGCGTCAGACCAACTATGCAGCGCACACCTCCGTAAGTAGGTGCTAGTTCTTAACCAATTCCGGTAGTAGTAAAGACTGTGGGCTTAGGCTATGACTTGGTGGGAGTATTGTATTTTTAATCGAGATTTAATCAGCCTTTAGATGTACTCTTGTGTGATTTTCACTCTTAAGAATCCTGCATTTGATTGGTTTCTTTGTACTAAAGAAACCAATCAATTGCAAGCTCGTTTAGGATGAAGCTTGTATAGAGGTCCGTGTAAAGGCTGCCTTAGAACGAGAAACGATCGTCTGCTGGAAACCACACAACGAATTTCTACCGAAACATAAGCTTTCCACAGTGAGTATATGTATCTCGGTGAGATTCCCTTCCATCTGGCTAGGACGAAACCGTTGCAAAGAACACAATGTTGGATACATTATTTGACCAAGTTCTGTTTCACGCTCTTGTACATATCAAGCGGAAAGCGCACACAATATATAATGTTTTTATTAGGTATTTCTAAATTTTAAAGTACAGCAGAACAAAATAGCATTTAGGCTCTCGGCTGTCTATAACATCTAAAGTATCAATGGCGCCACATAATTTTTAAGCTTCTCTTAGTATGGTGTGGACCCCCTGGATTTTTGAATTTTGCTGTGGAAGTAACATAACAAAACTTATTATTCAGGAGGTTATTTTCTTACATATTTTAAAAATATGCATCATACTTTTGGGACTTTTTGCCCCCTTAATCTTTTAATACCTTCCCATGAATTAACAAATTTCCGGGGGTACCCCACCATACTAACGAAGGGTTAAACTACCCAATGGACCAAAAATTGTTCAAAAACCACCGACGCGTTGATCACTTTGTTCTGATGTTGTTTTCTGCGGACTTTGGGCAGCTTTGTGACCGCACTCGTGGGTATAATCTTTAATAATCGATGGTAATGTTTTTCAAGAAGCCCTGCGAACGAGGTTGGCAGGTAAATAAAGATTAGGGTGGAGTGTAATCTTTTTCCGAATCTTGTGATAAATAACGACTTCACTTCCTAGATCATCTAAATGGAGCGGAAATGTAGGGAATCTCTGTTGTAAGAACAATTCAAACTACCTGAAATTGTTTTCTTTGAACAAGAGGTTGAAACGAATGTGATGCGTGATGATGAAATCCCTTAGATTATATCTTACTAATCGGCAACAATTTGTTTCTATTGGTAGAGTGAATTTTGCTGATAGGGTTATCAGACACGGTGTTCCACAAGGTTATGTGTTAGGCCCCTTATTATTTTTATTATATATTAATGACTTATTTTCTACTATTTTATTTTCTGATGTACACCACTTTGCTGATGATATGAATCTTATAAATGTCAGTGGCTCTCTAAAACAACTGGCCAATCAAATGAACTTGGACTTAAAGTTTCTCAGTAAATGGCTTAATGCCAATAAGATCTCTTTCAATGCTAGTAAGACTGAGTATATTATTTTTAAACATGCTCGAAAGCCTATGAAATATGAATTTAAGTTGTTCATCCATGGAAAACGTCTTCTCCCCAGTACTTCTATCAATTATCTCGGAGTCTTGTTAGATGTTGATTTAAGTTGGAAGTCTCAAATTAAAAAAGTTGCAACGAAGCTCAAGAGGGCCAATGAAGTTCTGGCAAAACTTCGTCATTTTGTTCCACCTCAAGTGCTACTACTTGCTTACTATGCGATTTTCCATTGTCACCTCCAATATTGCTGTCAAATTTGGGGTCAGCGTAATTCTGCTTTTATTAATCGAATCTGTGTCCTTCAAAACTGTGCAATGAGAATTATGGTCTTTAAGGCACCAAGAAAATCCGCCAGTGGTCTGTATGCTAATTTTGAAGTACTCAAGTTCTCAGATATGGTTCACCTTCAAAATATTCTCCTTCTTGAAAATTTTTCCTAAAATGAAATGCCTGATGCAATCCAAAGTACTTTTGTGGTTGACTTCACTCATACGCAACATACTCGTGCTAATGATATTGGCTTACTTGACCTGCCCCTTGTTGAAACAACTAGTTTTGGCAAACATTATATTAGATATAATGCTCTCCTTTCTTGGAACCTTGTCCAACCCCTGCTACCAATCCATCTCTGTGATTTTGAGAACTTAAAGACCTTAAAAAATGCCTAGGGGTCTCTTACTAATTTTGGTTACTCCCACCTCCCACTCTGCTAATTTCAAAATACTAAATGTTTGTGTTGTCTTGTGTGTCCTGTAATGCACATTGTGTCGTCCAAGGGTGGCTATGCCTTGTAATAGTTCTTTGCTAGTAGCATGGTCTCCCTTCAATAGTAATTAATTTTTTGATTAATTTACTATGTAATTAGGCTATTGATAAATAAATATTATCTTATCTTATCTAATTACAGCTATCTGATCTACTCGGTCTACCGTTAATACTGTGTTTTATTTATGCCCTTGCTAGAGGCCGTTTTCCACTACAGAAAATGTTCCGCGGAACGGAAACGAAACGGAAAATGCGCACGCGTAAAAAGAAATTATAGACATTCCATTTGTAGAAATTGATATCACACGATGTTTGATGTAAATTTCTGCCAATGGAATGTCTATAATTTCGTTCTACTCATGCGCATTCTCCGTTCGACGGTAATTTTTCTGAAGTGGAAAACGGCCTTAAGCTACTTGGTAATCTGACCACACCACAGTATAAGGCGCATATATATTTTGAATAAAATAACATTAACTGTCATTGTAAAATGTCATTATAAACAAAACCAACTTTTATGTTATTTTTGTATTTATAAGACGATAACATCATCATCATGGACGTGTTAAACGTAATTTTGATCTGCTCAGTATTTGGAATTAACGAGATAAAAGGTGAGTTTCTGTTCGAAAACATACGACGTCGTATCAACATCGTAACAACGTCACAGCGATGTTCTCAACGTTGATCCGACGTCGTGTCCCAGTGATGTTACGAACTACACTTTTTGCTGGTTATTTACTGACACCGTACCCAGTGGGGACACAACGTCGGATCAACGTCGAAATGACGTTGTTTCGACGTTGATTTGGTGTTGTGTGTCTGCAGGATTCGTAACATAAGTATGTCAACCAAACTCAACCGATCTTAACTTTCTAGTGGGAAAAAAACTTGCTCAAAGTCCGCAGTTAAGACCCTACAACAACGTTAAAAACGTTGTTCTAAGTGTCTTTACAGCAAGTTTTTCCCCGTTTGGTACTTCGTATATTTATATTTAACCCAGCCAGCAAAAACTTGTTCATAGGCAGCAAAATAACGTTAGAACAACGTTTTTTGAACGTTATTCTAACGTTATTTTGCTGACTTTGAACAAGTTTTGGGCGGCTGAGAAACTTCGTAATTCTTTCTTTCTTTTAGCTCTTCACGCATTTGATAACTTATGGAATTATGACGTTAATAACTTAAAGATAGGTAAGTAACCGGACATCATCGGCGGATGAGTGTTTTTTTTAGTATGGTTGTCAGCGTAAAAGCTCAAAATATTTTAAAAAACACTTCTTCACAGCTTGCTTTGCACTTATACAACTTTTGTATGTTCATATTGCTTATGAAGATATTCTGATGAGTTCGTGACGACCAACCAATGTCCAAAACCGTCAAAATGGAGTTTTCGACGTTGTTCCGACGTCGTTTGCCGACAGGGCTATTGCTAGCAGATAGCTACGTGGCCAATGTCGAAAAGATGATAAATGGCCTTTTTGACGTTAATTAGACAATGCAAGATTTGTTTTGAAACAATTTCGGCTGTACTGGAAATATAGAGAAAGAAATCATTTGTAATGTCATAGGGAGAAAAGTGGGACAAAGTGTTTTGGTTTAGGAAAAATTCGTTTAAAACAATAGACTGTCGATAAAAAATGTCAGTGTATAAGTTGGTGGTAAATAATTTAACCGGGGGACAATATCGATCACTAAGCCGAAAGTTGGTCAATTTTTCCCTGTTTTTTTCCTTATAATATATGAATGTTTGTTGTAGCAAATTTCAGATATAAAAATATTCAGATATAAAATGTGTTCAAGTTGAGGGATTTTTCTTATTTAGTTTCTGCGAAGATATTCAGGTTCATAGATTTTTCTGATTCAGGTTCAGCAAGATATTTTAGGGTTAAAAGATAGGTGTAGATTGTATGATTACTCTGTCGTTTATCTTTATTGAAAATCTCTCCTATGAATTTTAATCCCGTCTACTTTAAGTATTTTAAAAGTTTTTTCAGAGATTAATTGTTGAGACCATAATGACTGTATCTTTTTCCAAGAATTAAGGGCATGAAAACGAATAGTATTCTTTCCAGAACTAACAGTATTGACTACAGGGAGATTAGGCCGAAATTATCCAAAAAATATCTGTTTTTAGAACAGAATTTCAGAATATGACCCCCAAATTAGAAATCAGCACTCTAAAAATATTAAAACTGGAAACTTTCAAGTTAAACGAACCATTTTCAATATTTTACCCATATTGGCCAATTTTAGCCCAAAAATCTACTTTTAGAACGGAATTTGAAAAAAACGTGCGGTAAGCAACAATATTGCGGCACCTTCTTTCATATTAAGTGCAAAAACGATAGGTATTTTATTCTCGGTTTACTACAGTTATCACAAAGAAATGTAATTACTACATTTGTCGACGTTACACATTTGTCGACGGGTTTTACTACAAATGTCGTTACCACAGATATTACTACATTTGTCAACGATTACTACAGATGTCGATAGGTATTATTAAATTTGTCCACGTTTACTACAGACGTCGCTTTGCTACATTTGACGGCGTTACAACAAAAGTATATTCTATTAGTGACTTCCTTGTAACGTTAAAAAGATATGTTATGATTTGGGGAAATGGTCCCAATCCAATCACTTTGTATAATTCCATTTTTCTTGGAATGACTTGATTCATTAGCTATATTTTTCCTGTGCTCAGCGTGTGGGTTCCTGTTGTTCTAAAATTCACTCTTTTTGTTTTTGTTGTGTTCAATCCTATTTATCAGGCGTTACACCAGTTGCTGACCAGATACAGTTGGTCGTGGATTTCCCGCCAAGTTTGTTTAATTTTGTTGTAGATGACCTAATGGCACTAGACGCATTATTTTCATAGATTTGAGTGTCCCAGTTATTCTTTTTTACATGAAAAAAATTTGGTTACCTAGATTTGTCAGAATGTTTTTCAAGCAAAAATAATAATAAGAAAAAAATTATTGGTACCTGTCAAAATTTTGTTGCTAAGGCAAATTTATCTGCAGTTGCCAAAATTTTTTTTTTTAATATGATCCGAAATAGCGATAATAGCTATTCGTTCAAAAGTTATGAAAAAGGTATTCCATTTTTTCACCCATCTTTCCATTTTTCTAAATTATTCCAGAAGGCCTTTTTGCCATATTCGGTCAAAGGCTTTCTATACATTCAAGAATATGGCCGTGGTCTAGTTATTTCTGTTATATAAATGTTAACTTCCATTATTGCAAAAAAAGACATTCCATCGGTAGAAATCACCCATCTTGTAATGTCAATTTCTACCAATGTCTTCGTCTCCTTTTGAATAAACAGATCTCAATCATCTTTGTGAATTATTCTATAGAAGTAAAGAAACTACAGACCAGCTTTATAATTTCTGGACGGACGCTCCGCACAATGTTATACTAAGCCTAGATAATGATCTATTCACAAATACATGAAAACGAAATATTGGCTGCTCGAAATTGAACTTGTCGCAATGCAAGAATTCCCTTCTTATGCAATACACCTGAATGTATATTTCAATCTCGAACCAGGATGATAATAAATTGCTGAACTTGAATCGAAAATAAACTGAACATGAATGTTTTTGCTGTATTTGAGTTTGAAAAATTCCTGAACCTGAATACCATTGCTGAATCGGGACGCGTTTTTTATAACTGAATATTGCAACAAAACAAAACCATAATAAGAGAGTAGTTAGAGAACGTGAAAGACTACTGAATACGGAGCCCGTACAGCTCTGTATTCGGACTGTGTATTGCCATATGGCAATACACAGTCCGGATGCGGAGATGTACGGATTCCGTATTCAGTAGTCTTTCATACTGTATAGCTAATTTTAAGAACTTGACATTTCCTGTTTAGCTATTTACAACCCACAATGATTCTTTCACAACCTCTTACCCAGGGTTTCTTGACATTTCCAAATACGAAGATTGGCTCTCTGTATTTCGAAAAGGCAAGAATCACTAGAAACGAGGTTAATATTTACCATTTAGGACCTTCAAACTGGTCAGGTCAGTATCCAAAATGTTCAGGAAGCCATCAATCACCTATCAATATCGTGACAGACAAAGTAAAATATAACAAAGATTTAAAACCTTTAGTAGTAGGTAATTATAAGAACACGCAGTTGTTGGAAAACGTGATATACGAGATGGTCAATCACGGTCATGCATTACGTATTGATGTTAAGAGAACCGGATCAATTGATAAAAGTCCTGTTACAGTCACATACGATGGTAAGATAAAAGCCTGAATATAATTGCCGGATATCACCTGTTGAGGAGTGTTAATTTAGTGGAGTTTTAAGCTTCAAAAGTGAAAACGATACTCAATTAACACTCCTCCACAGGTGATATCTGACAGTTAAATTCAAACTCGAAGATCACAATGAGCATGATTTCACTATGGGTCACTGATGGGCGTGTTATTATAATAGCGCCCCTGTTATAAAAGTGAAACGTATATCAAACGTATATCAAAATTTGAGTAGAGAAATGTATAAGCTACAATGCTCACGTTTTTAACTCATCCTCGCTGAAACTTTCTAAAATTTCCATTAAGGTGTGACGTGGAGGTTGGCACAATTTCATTTTCATTGGGGAAGTATTGACAGCCAAGGTTCAGAACATACGATCGATGGAAAAGCTTTCTCAGCTGAGGTATAGAAATGAAACAAAATAGTATCTACCCTGTGGGCAACAACTTGTCCAAAGTCAACAGTAGAACAATGTATTCAACGTTATTCTAGCCTCTTTACTGCCAAATTTGAACAAGTTTTTACCAACTGGATATTTACTACAAGTGATGGTTTTATACAGTTTACTAACCTGAGTTCCAGTCCCTAACTACGACAAGTAGTTACTTGTCGTAGTTAGGAACTGGAACTCAGGCTACAGTTTACAAGAACCGTGCGCATATCAGATTCAATTTTCTAAAATAAACTATTTTGTAGTTCCATGTAGTTTTATGTAACAGTGGTCGAAATAAGAGCAAATAATCACTGTGGAGGAGCAATTTTTTTTAGCTAAGCTACAGGTTGCAGAGTCTGAATCTTAGCCTGTTCCACAAACTGGACGTCTGACGGAAAATGCTGGATCACACTGTACTATTTGCCGCGGAGAGAGTCTACAGAACAGGTTATCTGAAACTATTTTCAAAGATTCCTCTTTCACAGTGGCTATGTACTTTTATCTCGACGTTTATATTATGTATTATGTTTGATGAATCTAATGGAATGGTGGATTTCCAGTTAATAAAATTTAATGCGTTCTAATACAGGTTGGTACCATGGACCATACACATAATGATATATGGACTATAAATTAATTTTACTGATATTGATCCGAGCTAATAGTAAACAATGACAGTGGAGGAGGGATTTTGGATCATAGCTTTAGGATTTGTAGCCTAAAGCTACGCTCAAATATCACTCCTCCGCAGCGAAGGAGGTTGTTAGATCAACCATCTTGCAATTGATTGGTTTTCTTCAGTATGACTCAGTACTCTTCATTTTAGATGCATATGGTTCATTATAACACAAAATATATGGATTTCAACACAGCAGCATTGAAACCTGATGGTTTACTTGTATGGGGAACACTTATTCAGGTATGAAACGCTTCATTGTTACCACCAAAGGTCGAAATAAGCTGTGGGAAGAGTGCGAAGTTAAAACTCTTGTAACTGATTGGTTACTTCACAACATATTAACCCTTCATTAGTATCACGTGGACCCCCTGAATTTTTCAATTTTGCTTTGAAAGTAACATAACAAAAATTATTATGCAGGAGGTTATTTTTTTACATATTTCAAAAATCTGCATCATACTTTTGTGACTTTTCGCCCCCTGAATCTTCTAATACTTTCCCATGAATTTTCGGGGGTACCCCACCACAATAACGAAGGGTTAATCGGTTATTATATATCCTTCCTTAAAATATTGTTCTCGTTTTCGCTTATTTCTTACTGCGTGCTGACTCCTTACCAAGTGGGCAAAATCTTGTTCAAAGTCCGCAGTAAAGACTTTTTTTTAACAATTTTATACCATCTTTACTGCGGAATTTGAACAGGTTTTTGCCCACTGGTTAGTTTATATAGTTTAAACGCGTTTCACTAGCTATGTACTTCCTAGCCTAGGTAGCTTGATTTTTAACGCAATACGGCAAAATCATAAGTCGGAGTACGGCAGTTACGGTGGAAACGGGGCTCCATATTACCATAGTCTCCAAGTTTATCTAGTTTTCCATTATACTTTGTCAGTGGAAAAATAACGGCTAAATTACTACATAGCTCCCTGATTATTTTTCCCTAAAACTTTATTTTTTCCCGACTTTTTCCCAATGAATTAGCACAAATAGAACGTACTTTTCTTATTACATTATTTTACGAAAATTTGATTTGACTTTAGTCATTGCACACAATAGGAAGTTATTGCATTGTAACAAGTTCTACTTTGAGCAACGAACGCCTCGTTTTCTTTATTTCAGTTGTAAAATTGTTAATCCTGTTAAAGGCATGTTACCAATAGGTTTAAAGAATGGGCCTTTGTATAAAAACTTTGAAAATAAGGAGGGGGGAGGGTTATTTATTAGCAGGAGACGTTTAGAAGTGGTGTTTATTACATTATTGACGGTAAGCAAAAACTCACGATTTTTTTTAAAAACACAACACGATTTATAATGACGCATGCGCATAGTAAACTAAACTTTAAATATTTTACGACATGAATGTGAGACAAGACAACGAACGCGCACGCACCGCGTCTAATCAACGTTACAAGGCGTCAAAAAGCACGTTTTGTTGACGTTGCTTTGACATCGCATGCATTGTTTCTTTTTAGGTTGGTGGTGATAAAAATGAAAACTTGGATAACGTAATCAAGTTTATCAGAGATGTGGAACTAGCCCAAGAAAAAGTTAACATTACTGTGTTTCCTGCATTGTTACTTCTTCCAGAACTTGCTGTCGACAACTATTACAAATACGATGGGTCTCTTACTACACCGAGTTGTTCACAGAGTGTCACGTGGATTGTAAACAAGAATTACATCAAAATCAGTTCAGCCCAGGTAAGCTAGCAAACTTTATTTAGGATGTGGAGGGGGCACAAAGCCAATGTCATATTTTTTTTTATGGCTATCACGGCTATCACGGCTATCACATAAATATTTGGACTATTTTTTTTTTTTTTTTTGGTAGCTACAAATAATCTCCCTTTAAATTGTTTTCACCAAAAAAAATATTTTCGCACATATTTTTGTTTGGCACTGATGACGTCATCAGAAGTAATAGCGTCTACAAAAAATAAATTATGCCGAAAGTATTATTTATGTGTTGAACTAACTTTCTGGAAAGTTTCAACACTACAGCGATTACCCAGCCGGCAATAACCTTTTCTAAGTCAGCAAAATAGCGTTAGAACAACGTTCTTTGAACATTGTTCTAACGTCATTTTGCTGACTTTGAACAGGTTTTTGCCGGCTGGTTAGGGTTAAGATTCGTTAAAAAAATAAAGTTATTTACAGAGTGTACACCTCGATGATATAACCGCATTCTATTTAATTCCTTGCTGAATTTGGTAAAAAAAAATTTATTTGGAACTAAATTTGCAGATGTTCTGCCGGAATGTGACACTATGACCTCAAAACAACGTTGCTTTTTCGTTGGAAAAACGTCACATTCCCATTGGAAAATGTAAATCAGTGGGAACACAACGCTTGATAAATTTTGGGAGGTGATAAAGTCAAAAACGCGTCCTTTTTTGTCTAAATGCCTTATTTCTACCAACTTAAATTGTTCAAAGTCTGCAGTAAGGACGCTAGAACAGCATGGTTCGATAATTCACTTCGTTTAGTTTTCTCTCTTATAGATAGATGAATTCAGACAATTGCGTCAAACCCATAATGTTACTGATTTGACAAAAGTATCAAATAATTTCCGTCCAATACAAAAGTTAAATGGCCGCGTTGTTGAGAAAAGTTTCGACGGAAGTAACAATGGAAATAATTGTTCATCGTCTGGAAATGCTT
The DNA here is from genome assembly GCA_032360805.1 of Neoturris breviconis. Classification (NCBI taxonomy): domain Eukaryota; kingdom Metazoa; phylum Cnidaria; class Hydrozoa; order Anthoathecata; family Pandeidae; genus Neoturris; species Neoturris breviconis. The sequence goes on along the minus strand of JAULBZ010006777.1, from coordinate 309 downwards.
TAATAGGATCTTTGTTAACTATTGTAGCAGCATTGTTTGTATATACCATACAATCGAAATAAAAGAGACATACTGTCAAAGTATATCAATCACTCCGTAGAAGAAATAGAACAAAACGAACACTACACCCTGCTGTCACGTGGCGTTTTTGCAATGTAAAACAGGTTTATTTTACACTAGTATAATAAACTATATATATATTTAATAACTAGAATAACGAATGTAACAATTAAAAAAATGATCGGTGCAATCCGTCATGCATTTTTTCTCACTTACATTTCTTAATAAATAAATTTCTCTACTCTCTCT
>JAULBZ010006776.1:0-12076 GCA_032360805.1 Neoturris breviconis | reverse complement strand
CCAACACCTAAACGCACGTTGTTCTACGTACAGAGCACGCCGCCTAAACGGACGCGAAACTGATGGTCTGCATTGCATTGCACTTACAGACGCGATCACAATGAATGGTCTGGACACGCTGGAATATAACCTACAGCATTTGCTCTTATATTTTTCCTTGTGGTTGTAGAATATTGATCGATTTATTTCCAGACATTTTTTTAGAAGTCAGAAGTTAGTGATTGATTCATTTGATCTCAGCCCAGTATTTTCATATAGTAGAGTCACTACATATAACAACTACTATGTCAGCGAATATTGATAATACGAGACATTTAAATTTAAAGGTAACGGTCTGAAAGAAAAGTTATTTTGTACTGATGAATTATTGATTTGTTATTTTAAGGATATAATATCAAACTTTGTCAGACGGCCTTGCTTCAAATACTTTATTACCTTCTGATCGATTTTTAACAGAACATTAAAAATCGAACAACGTTCGATTTTTAATAGAAAAATCAGATAACGTGGAACTTTTTCTAAAGAAAAGAGTAAACATCACATCAAATTAAATTGGAAAGTAATTAGAAAGGAGCATCGGAGAATTAGCATAATCGAACGAAGATCGGTTCTCATCAGGTAACCTGAAATTGCTCGGGTTTATATAGCCAAAAGCTCCCACACAGTTTGGCCCTGTCAGACTAAATCAGTGGCTAGTTTTAAATAACCGAGGCACTTAATCGAGAGAGGGGAGCTTACTTGAAACGATCAACTCAAATGGCGTCGAGAGAGGTAAATAATTCCAGCATTTACGCACGTAACTGCCTATTAGAAGGAACCGCAAAAACTGTCTTTATGCATAGTTAGTAATATTTCTCTTTTTATTATTAAAGTTATCTGCAATGTTCCGTAAACCCCCTTTTCTGTAATTTAAGGATATTTAGGACATTTATTCACTTCAAACTAGTGATAGAACTTATTTCCTGAGCTTCCCCTTTAATAAGCGCCTCCTCTAAAATCTTAGAAATTTAATAATCTTACGAAAGCTTTTTATAACTGGAACTTATATAACTGTTTGTGTTTTTTAGACGATTTAATTATTTTGGTCCTGAAAATATGCATTACTTTTTAAATTTTTTTATCTGGTCTTGATAATACTAACTTAAGTAGAGTCCGGTTTTTACGGGGTCCGGTTTTTGTAGGGTCCGGTTTATTCAGGGTCCGGGTCTTGGTCCGGGTCCGGTAATCGGATGATGCCGTATTCTACAACCGATGCATTAAATTATGAGACATTTCCCGAATTTTAACAAGCAATACAAGCCACAAGTAAAACGTAAATACTGAAAATTTGCAAACTATTTTTGCAAACTCGACAAATTTTGCTGTTCCTAGCAGCATAGTACCCAGGCTCTTGTAACATATTCGATTTGTGTCTTTAGGTTTGATACCAAAAATTTAAGGCTCTTTATCCAATTAAAAATTCTGAATTTTTGCTCGAATTTTACCTTGTCTCAAATATTTATGCGAATGCTTGTAGATTATTGGAGAATGGAAGTGGGTGCTTATTAAAGGCACTTAGTGCTGAAGCACACTAATCATTTTGTAGAATGGCACGTTTTATAGAAAAGAGATATTTGTTCCTAAATAAAGTAAAAGCATGGAAACGAACTAATCATAAGATATTCTTTGACTGTGAAAATAATAACATTTACCAACCTTGTTCCTCAGCGCTTCCTTCCGCTTTATGAAGGGGAGGATGCGCTGTTGTTTCTAACAGTCTAGTACCCAGGTTCTTGGAACAATTTCGAGTTTCAACGCAGTTTGCCTAGCTACAAAATTTGAGGCTTCCGTCAGAGTTAAAATTACGAAATTTTGTACGAATTTCACATTCAACCTCGTTCCCAAGACTTCTTCCCTTTTCAAAATACGGAAGAGCGGCTATTCCCGTATGGAGAACGAGGTTGATTTTGCATTGTCTCAAGTATTTATATTGGGGATTGCAAGGACTGGGGTTTCTTATTTTCCCCCAATATTTTGAAACTCAAGTTGTATTATCTGTTCTTTCAAAGGAGTCAAATATAGTCTTGCTAAAAAAAATAACCCTATTCTTTACCCTGGGGGCAAATTTGCTTCCTTACACGACTAAGACTATGTTCACACGGATAGAAATCCTTTCGATGAATTACATACCAGATAGGCCTTGCGTGCACACTGTTCTTAATCTATCCGATATACTCAGCGGAATGATTTTGTTTCGCTTGTTGTGGTGAAATGGAATCATTCCGGCATAGTTTTCGATTAGGTGCTCACACTTGAAACGGAATGAGATCGTTCTGAAATAGTTTCTATCCGACATGTGTGAACATAGTCTTCGTGTCTTGAAACTTAGCAACACTGAATTACAACATTTAATGACAGTGTTGCAAATTTCGTGTCCATAGGTCTATCGGCTGTTCTAATATTAGCCATAATCTGAAACCACCTCACAAATTCCAAGTATTTTCCACATAAATATTTGGAATACCAAATATTCAGTGTATATTGCTGGCCAGCGTGAGGGCGACGCTTAATGTTACTTTTTGGGCAAATCTTTACTTATTGATGCTTATAAGCGTGATATAAAAAAAACATGCTATTGCGCTTATCCGGATTTCTTTCGAAAACATGAATCAGGAAAAATCGGCAGGTTACTCCAAATTTGAGCATGCTTCCTTTCAGTGGACGCAATTTTTAGCGGAGTAAATATTTACACCGGAGTAAAAAAAATTCGGCGTTTAGGGTTAGATTTTCGGCGATTTAATAAATTTCTAGCAATTTTGTGTAAAGTATTTTTTGTATTTCGTTCAATTTCGTCCAGTTTTTTTCTCATTCCTCGCTAATTTTGGTTATTTTTTAAAGATTTAGCCGTAAATAAAGCCATAGATACGAACAATATGTTACACTTTTCATCTGGATAATATTATTTATATTTTATAGCAATAAAGCTAAAATATGATATTTGAATAAAACGATTTGTAAGATTTAAAAGTGGATCTCCACTAGACCAAATTCGTTTGCGTGAATTCAAAGTGAGGTCATTACATTTGTTGAAAGTGACGTCACTTGATTTCAACCAATGTAATGGACTCACTTAGAATTCGTGCGAACAAATTTACATAGTGAAGATCCGCTCTTAGAATAAAGGGAACAACATCCTCAATGACATTTCGACGGGACATTATTCCGCCACGAAACTGGCCGAATTATCTCAATACTCGGAGTAGCCGGATGAACCGAAACTGATCCTCTTTATCTACTACATTGAATTATAAGCTTGAAAGGGTGAATGAAAATAGCTGTGGAACCCCAAACAGTTTGACTGTGTCAGACTAAACTCGGTGTGAAGTCTCTAAATTTAAGTTCGTATACCCAGTGGGCAATAACATGTTCAAAGTCCGCAGTAAAGACGCTAGAACAACGCTGAAAAATGCGAACTTTGAATAAGTTTTTGCCTACTTGGACGCTAAATCTAAAAACTGGGAAGAAAGGTGAAAGTATGAAAAATATAAGTCAATTTTGAAAAATACAGAATGTTTCTAGTATTAACAACAGAAGAGAAACCATACACATCTTTCCGAATAATGGAAAGAACATTTTGTAACAGTTCTATTCTTTTTCAACATCTGGTAGACGTGTATTTGTCATTACCAGAACGTGGTCCACACTCACAAGTAAATCGCAAATTATTCCCGTCCCAGCAAAATTTTCGTATGTATAAAAGAAACTCTGAGAACGAGGTTGCAAAGGTGTATACGAAAATGTAGTGCTCGAAATTAGATCAATTATTACATGATCCAGTAGACAAAAAACCTGTTCAAAGTCCGCAGTAAAGACTTTGCGGACTTTGAACAAGTTTTTGTCCACTGGTCATGTAACAATTGTTCTAATATCGAGCACTACATTTTCGTATAAACCTTTGCAACCTCGTCCCCAGGATTTCTGGTTGGAAACGTTGTTCTAGCGTCTTTACTGTGGACTTTAAACAAGTTTGAACCGGGGAGGTAATGGGGGCGGGATTGGATTAGTTGACATAGATAACACTAGGTATTATTTACATTTTCGTGGTATTATATGGAAATGTAGAATTAGGTTACGAACGTTTGTAATTGTGTGCTGATAATATTAACATTATAGATAAGGATGTCCACCAAGATACTCCTTTTAAAAGTAAAGTGATCCATCGAGTTTTATGCTGGATTAAACAAAATCTGTCCAAAGAAACTCAAAAAAATCGGTCAAAAAGAAGATTGATATTGTGCGATGTTTGGACTAAACTAACATACCATGTGGGCAAAAACGACGTTGATCTACCCAGCCGGCAAAAACCTGCTCAAAGTTCTAACGTTATTTTGCTGACTTTGAACAGGTTTTTGCCGGCTGGGTAGCGTTTTTACTGCGCACTTTGAACAAGTTTTTGCCCACTGGGATAATATAAAACATTTGAAAATATATATTTATATAAAGATATATAAGCTGTGATCCAGCCAGTGTGGACTAACACGCATCCCCACAAGGCGAATTAGATCGCACATAGCCTAAATAAAGACATCACATTGGTTCACGTCCGGTGATGTCGCTTTCCACAAATGTTATGGCTTTATTTAGAACGATTTCGCCTAGTGAAAATCTGTCTTAACACTGAGTCGAAAATCTTGAAATTATTCAACTTCTACATATTGCAGTTGTTAAGCAAACAATCAAATTTGAGGCGGATCTCCACTAGTGACGTCGCTTTCAACATTCAATTCGCGCGAGTGGAGATTCGCCTTTTAAATTACCATATATCAAGCTTCAAACTAACGGTCACCCATGGAGAAGTACCTATTTGATTAGTTTTCAGCTTCAAAAATAATCCTTCACAGTTGTTGTCCAACTGTTAGTTGGAGGCTTGTTATATTCACACTTCGTGGGGTAGACTTAAAATATATATGATCCAATTGGATAATCTCCAAGTTAAATGTCAACTATGCTGTATTAACAGATACGAATTCGCCTAGTGGAAATCCACCTTACAGACCCGAACTTGGGGAGGATACCTTAAATTTTATCTTGATAACAACATTAAATAACTGCGCTCACCACTGTGGAATAGAATATGTATAATATTTATTTTGTAATATATTCAGAATATTTTCAGCCAATTTGGCACCACAATGATGACCAGCAGTATATCAACTCCTCGTTAGAAGGCTAGATTATAGCGTTCGTATTATCCGAGACAAAATTAGGAAGCGGTAAGTCAGATTTTTAAACCCTGAGTTGACCATTTAATTTCTCGCAAATATGCATAGTTACCACATTGTTTATATATCTCTAGGTACATGGAAAATACAATAGGGAGGAAACACAAGCAGTGGTTAAAATGACAACAAATATAAATAATCAATGGGGAGGAGTGATTTTTAAACATGGCTTCAGAGTCTTTGTACGAGATTCTATGAATTAAATTTATAATCGACTAGCTAAAGTTTAACATTGAACGCTAGAACATTTACTAAGATTATTGTGCAGGAAACAGAGAATTCGAAGAGCAAAAAATAAGAAAACATTGAATCAAATTTGCAATCGATTGACAAAAAGTTTACTTATAACATTTACTCTACTTGTGCTTTTAGTTTGACCATTGTCTGCTAACATAGAGCAGAAATTGCAATAAAATCTATACCTAAAGAAATTTCTCTAGCAAATATCTCAAATTCAATACTACTAAATAAAGTTCCAATAGTGGCAATTTGATATATATCATACCACCACCAACTTACACAAGCCTCCAAATAACTGTCAGATATCACCTGTGGAGTAGTGTTTTTGAATACAGTTTTCAGCTGAAACTGTACTCAAAAACACTCCTCCAAATGAAATGTCTGACAGTTAATTTTGAGGCCTGCTTACACTAATAACACATGTAAACAAAATTAATTGTGTATACTTTAAGGAACATTCTGTATATTTATAGTGGCAACAAAATTTATCTTTCTATCAATTTTGAACACAATAAGGATTTCTCATCCATCCATAACAAAATCAACTGTAGTCTCACTCACAACTAATCCATCAAAAACAAACGAATGCTCTTTACACACCCCTAACAGGAGTAACTGCATTAAAACACTAGTTCGTCATACAATTCTATTGGTCACAATTAAACATTTACAGACCACATGGGAAGATTGCCGCTCGTTTAATTTGCAGAATATTTATCACCAGTTACGAAGGTTTTAAATCATACAAGTTTTATGTAGCAGAAACAATATATAACTTTTCAATACAAGAATTAGATGTCATGAAAATCTCCTATATTTTCTTAATTTTTTCACCAACTACGACTGGGTTAGCTTTTGTTAACTGTTCGCGTCCATCTGCTTTATAATCAAATGTACAATTATGTTTATCTGAATATCGATGTAAGCCGCAGAATAAACCACCACAACGACATTCAAAACCTGCAAAAGAAAAAATATTGCTCGAAAAAAGAAGAAACAATCACTGTAGTGGTGGGTTATTGAGCATAGCTTCTGGCTTTTAAGCCTGAATCTATGCTTAAAAATCACTTCTCCAGGGTGATTATTTACTCTTAATTCGACCACTGAAAAACAAAGTGTATTTCATGCCATGGAATCAAATGTTTCAAACTAGATTTTTAAACAGCTGAGATTAAAATATAAAAGTTATAGTTCATGTTTTTCGTGTGCAAACTATTTTTTAAACTAGTGAATGTTATCGAAGGGTAACTCTATAATTCCAATAAATAATGAACAAAATGATTTTTATGTCATAATATGATCTGTATATGCATATAGTAGGGTATTTTACATAGATATTTTTATTTTAAAAACATTTCATTTTTTAAGGTCTAGGATACCTTAATATAGAAGTATCAAAATATTTTGTTAATGTCATTTCTGATTTAATGTCACTTCCAAATTTAACACGTAGTAAAAATAGATCTCTTAAATAATCATACCTAGCATTTATATCCAGATATGAGAAGGACTGTAAAGGAATTTTACTATTATTATAATACTTACCAGTAAGCCCAACCTTCTTTCTGCATGCATAACATCTATTACGTTTTTTGAGTTTACCAGGCGAGCTGTCATCTAATGAACTTGCATTTGGTGATTCACAATCAATATTTAGTGATGGTGAATCTCCACATGCTTTTTCTGGTGTCCTAGAACTGTCTGGAGCAAGTGGTATATCAATCGGAGGTGTAGCTTCAGCGACTGTTGATGTAGCCGTAACCAATGGAGTTGGGATCTGTGGTGGTGATGCGATTGTAGTAGATGTACTTCCACATGCACCTAAAAGGTTGGAAAATGTTCAGTACAGAACACAAATTTAAAGCTCAGAAATTACGTGGAGATTAAATAAAAAGTTCTTCTCGCATATCGATGCCAAGCTTGAAGCTGAAAACTGTACTAAAAAAACACTCCTCCACATGTGATGTCTTGCAAATAGACAGTGTTGTTACCAATCCATTAATTGCAAGATTGTTGACAGCACAGGAAATAAATAAACACACGGCATCAGGGGTTAGCGAGGGTCCCAAGTTTAAACGCTGCCCTCCTCAGATTCAAGAAAAATGCTTTAAATTAAAACCTTTGAATTAATGCACATTTTCATAAATGTTGGTTACATTAGTGCTCTTTTGGTTAATTCTGGAAACTGCCCTTGGACCATTCTAGATCATACATTGGGCATTGAATATAGTCCATCAAACCACATTATAGCTACAGATTTCAATCAATTTACCACCTCATACTCTATATTCTTGCAGTACAGGGTCGCACTTTGCATTTTGCAAAATATTTTTCCAGTATTTCTAATCAGTTTTAATTGCTCAGCTTTACAAAAATTCCCACTGTTTTCATGCATTTAATTATGTTTAAGATTAAAAAATAGATAGAGAATATGTTGTGCATACTAAGGACATATGTATATAGACTATAGGGTATGATATATCCATAAGCTATATGCATAAGTATGCATAGGCTATATACATAGATAATACAACATGCATAGGTCATGATTAGAGACAGTATAATTAGTTTAGTTTATATTGGTTCATGTGCTGACCCTTAATTATAGAGACCGTACAATTAATATTGGTTTATGTGCTGATGACTCAGATTGGGAAAAGGTTTTTTTTATGCCTAGCAAGACTTTTATGGAATATTTTCAAATAGAACTTCCACTTTCCTGACAAAATTTTCTGGTTTATAATCTGCCACTTCAGTTTCCTATGATGTTGTACTAGTGAACTGCAGACTTTGAACAAGTTTTTGCCCAATGGCATCAAGGTATAATTACTCTGCTTGCTTGAATTGTGACAACTGGAGACTTTTAGCTTGCTTATTAATGTAATTGGCTATAATTGAATACATTTTTAGTAACTATGACAACATAATCATCATCACAATAGGTCATCAAGAAGTATTAATTATAGCAATTTAGCTCAAGATAATCAATATAAGGGACAATCTACTGAGGAGAGTACTGAGTCAACAATCTTGCAATGGATTGGTTTCTTCCTATCAAATTAACCAATCCATTGCAAGCTCATTTACCTAACACACTTTGGCACAGATTCATTTTTGCTGAATGTTGTCAATTTTGGTTGATTTATCCTTAACAAAAAAGTTAGTTTTGGAACAAAGTTTTGAGATGGTCCCTAATAGCCAAGTGGACAAAAACTTGTTTAAAGTGCACAGTAAATTCAATAGAACAGCATAGAACAACACTGAAAACTTTACTTCAGAATTTGAACAGGTTTTTGTCCACTGGAAATATATTAAAATTTAAACATTTATTTTTATTAACGACATCAAAAAAGCGCCAGTGTGATTCTAATTAGCCTTTTAATTGTTATTGGCATGGATACTAATATTTTATTTCCTGTCAATAATGGGACAACAGTTATAGCCAAAAATTTGTCATAACAAAGCTGACCCACTGGGGAGTTTCTTACTAAATAATACCTTCCAGTTTTAGAAAAAAATGAGCCACCGTTGTTTAAATTGTATCTCTATAATGTAAGGGACCATCTCAAAATTTTGCTACAAAACCAACTTTTTTTAGTAAGGTTAAAAATCAACTAAGATTGACAAAATTCAACAGAAGTGTATTAGGTCAACTAGCTTGTAATGGATTGGTTTCTTTGGCATGAAGAACCCAATCCATTACAAGATCATTGACTCATTACTCTCTTCTGTAGATTTTATTTTTGAGATGTTCTCTAAAGCTCACAACCATTTCAGATCACAAAATAATAACTACTTCTTGAGTGGTGTTTGGGTTCACATCAGATTTATGTGAAAGCAGGATTGCATCCCTCAACTTTATTATGCCTTAATTATAAAAAAAATGTAACATTCAAAATTTGGACAAGTTCTAAAAATAAGCTGGGTAAGGAGTATGGTGTTTGAAAGTGTTTGTCTTTCATAGTTATAATCTAAGGATGAAGCAAATTCATCTTTCTACGTGACGAGACAACGTGATTTCTGCCTTAAAAATTCCCGAAACAGGAATTTAACCCCCTGCCCCCTACTATTAGGCACAGGAGAGTATGTTAGTGTTCATTCAACATGACACATTTAATTATTTTAGTCAATCTAAATGCAAAGATCTTAATAATAAGTATGCTAAAAAATGTATGAACTTGTGGGGGCAACAGTGGTGAAACATTCTATTATTGAATTATTAAAGCATTAAATTTAAATTTATTATTCACATACAGATATTTTAGGTTGCTTTAGTTATGTTTCAAATTTTAAAATTAGAATGGAAATTTAAATCCACAAAAATATGCACATGAAAGTGGACAAAACTGGACAAAAATGTGCAAAATCCATAGTAAAGACGCTAGAACTGGGTTAGAGGACAAATGGATCAGAGACAAATATCTCTAAATCAATTATATTTTATTCCAGTTAACATAAAAATTTCTTCCTTCTTGAATATAAAGTGGAGCATTTGTCAGTCTATTTATAATCATATTGAAATGATATATTTTATAATGCCATAGACCTAATGATTTATAATAGGCTACATTTCAAGAGATACTTCCCATAGAACAAGAACAGAAAAAAGATTCTGACATATCCATAATTTTGTGACTGCTACTGAAACACCACTACATTTTTAGACCTAGCTATACAGCATGCATATTGCATAATTGTTGATTCCGTCAAATACCATACGGCTTTTGATTTATCTAAAGCCGGTATCCGGTTATTGAATGTAAATGTTCATTAGAATGTTAAATGAAGGAACAATATGTACGTACCATTTCCAGGACTTGTTCTTCCAGCTGCACTTGATGATTGTGGCTGTGATCTTTTAACGTGGTCTTTATAACATTTGCTACACATTCCTTCGAAAGACTGATTACCAAAAAATCCACATCCCATTTTACAAAGTCCACTTGGATTTGAATCTTGTTCCATTTTTTGTATGCAAGAGAATTTGTATATAGTTTATAAGATATATGTATATAAAATGTAAGACTCTTTCTCAACAGCTCAACAGCTATATAATGATTACAAAAGATATTTTCTGACTAATAATATAGATGATCTGTATTCAATTTGAAGGAATTTTTTTTATGTCTTTTTGTTTTTATTGAGTCTAAAAATAAAGAAGTCATATCTTAAGTAATGCAGATGAAACCAGGGCTTCTGAAAAATCTACCGACCACAATGATGACACTGGCAGTTATTTCAAGCCCTGTGAAACAATTGTTCACTTTTTATACAAAGACAAGTACATATGTACCAAGCCATAATATAACTGTCGAACATCACCTGTGGAGGAGCATTTTTTTAGTATAGTCCAGCAGTTATATTAAGGCTTGTATACCAGATTGTACATCTTGTGACAGATCGGTTTCTTTTTTCAAATTGAATATCAATCACAAGCTAATTCTTACAACTACCATTCTATGAACATTAATCTTTTATTTTGTTTGAAAAACATGTACATTGATCAAAGAAATAATTTTTCTCAAAAAATTAAAAAACTTCTCCACAGTGATCATTTGTTCTTACTTCGACCACTGATATATAACATAACAGTGGTGGAGTGATTTTTGAGTATTGCTTCAGGCTAGAAAGCCTGAAGCGATAGTCAAAAATCCCACCTTTACAATGATTATTGCTCTTATTTCAAACATCATATCTATTTTGATGTTTTAAAACTAATCAAATCGTTTGATGCCACAGCCTTTATAACAACACAACTTTCATAAACGTTATTAATACAACATAACATGACATAACATAACCTAAGAAAAGCAAGAAACCATAATTCAATACCACAATTTTCCACTACAGATAGTTTTAAAAACACATACTGAGATGAGTTCATTGTATGGAAAAGCCAACAGTGTAAATAAGTCAAGCTAAAACCTGTAACAGTGAACATCATAATAACCAATTTATATTGTTTGTTTTTTTAAATTAGTAAGAGTTTCCCAATGCACCATTTTACATTTGCATTGTTAAATTGTTATCTATTGTAATATAATTGCTACCAATTTATTCTATTTCACAACAACATCTAAAATACATGTGATGGATATGACGTATTCATGATGTCAATATTTAGGATACATACATGTGTTCACAAAACATAAATCTTATGCAAGGCTCGTACCACCACAGTACAAATCTTTTTTTTTTTTTAATTTTATTCTCAAAAAATAAAAAAGAGAAATCAGATACCATCTTCCTGAAACAGTTTTTCCATTAACTAAAGTAATGGTAATCTTTTTTCTGTATGAGGAATTGAAAAAAGTCAGATGTAATACTGTAATACTGTATATACTGTATGTCCAATAACAGCCATATTACTCTAGTTTATAGTCAAATTTTTGTTGAGCCTTCCAATATACCTTAAGGGAATTAATTTTCGCGAGAAGTAATTTTCGCGAGATTTTTTTCAGGAAAAAAAAATAATTTTCGCGAGATTTAATTTTCGCGAAGCGACTGAGTCAAGATATTTCGCGAGAATTAATTTTCGCGAGTTGATAATTCTAAAACATATTTTCTTTCAAAAT
>JAULBZ010006775.1:0-12076 GCA_032360805.1 Neoturris breviconis | reverse complement strand
CCCCCCCCCCCCCCCCCCCCCCCTCCCGACATACACACACACACATACAGTATTGAGAAGCACCAACAACCCCTAGTATTAATACTGTTAATTAACCGCAAAGTAACGGTTGCGTATAAACTGGTTATTTATAAGTATTTTTTGCAGTCACTACACAGCAAGAAAGTATTGCATTGCAACAAGTTTATACTTTGAGCAACTAAAGGCCGTTTTCCATTAGCGTAAAATTCCGCGCGGACTCTAATGGAGTGTCTTCATTTGGATTCCGCGCGATATTTTACGCTAAATGGAAATCCACCTTAACGCCTCGTTTTGGTGTGTTTCTGAATAGGTATATACAAATTAACTTTGGTTATTATTAAAGGGTGTATACCAGTTGGTTACTTGGCAGCGTATTCGAATCTACCGATGATATCACAAGGTTGTTCCAGCGCAAGCCTATCCAATAAACATGATTATCCAACATTCGCAAGAACAAGGCCATTTGCTAGAAAAATTGCAATTCAAACTAGTATGTTTTTATACGTTTATTATACTTCTAGACACTGTAAAACAGTTTTTCCAATCATCAAATGGGGTCTAGAGTTAATTAATTAACTTTGGTAGCTTAACCAGTTAACCCCCTTGTAAATTTTATCTCAAGAGAAAGAAGTCAAGGCTGGTATAAAACAAGTCTGAGATTTTGGCTAGGTAGGAATATTTACAATTAGGATTATTTAACTCTATTAAAGGCACCCTATTTTGGCCAAAATTCCAAATAAATAACATGAAAGCTTGTAATGTCAGTAACACATGAAAATGTAATTCTTTAAAGACAACTATTAGTGGAGATACGAGTGATTAAAGTTTTGTATTTTTTATGCTAACTGCGTAGCAACCATATTGTTTGGCCAAACTTCATCGCTTTTCTGCATGATTACATGAAGTTGTAGCTAGTTTTTGATTAAATAATTGCTTATTTGACCCACTTCTTGTTATTTATAAGTGCTCAAATCTTCAGGGTTTGATCAGCAATTGTCAATAATGAACTTGACATCGATTTTGGAATTTTGACAAAGTAGGGTGATTATGCGACTTTAAGCCTGGACTTTTTTCACCATTGTAATTCCAGGGAGGGAGCATTTGTACCCGTCCAACACTATATATGATGATGTCATCATTGGAAATCAGGTGGTACAAAAATAAATGTTTTAGGTAAACTATATACCAAAACTTTTTTTTTGCCGCCTGTCAAAAACATGGTTGCTAGAGGGAAATCTTTTTTTTACAAAATGATCCTAGATAAATTGTATGAAAAGTCCAAAAATTTCACAAAAGTCTTTCGTTCAAAAGTTATGAAAACAACAAATATACTTGTTGATAAATTCGTAAGATGTCTCAACATTTATGTAAATGGTTGTAGGCTTAATAGGGTTAATTTGTTCTAAAAAATATCTCTTTTAAAGATTATGCTGTTAATTTGACCCAAGGAGGGGGGGGGGAGGGATTTCAAAAATCTTTCTTTCAAGATTTTATGTAACTTGACTAGGCTTCATGTTATAAGTGTTATTCAAACACAAGTTATTGCAAAATAATGAATCGTTGATTTATATGGTATTTCTTACAGTAGAAATAGGTGGTCTCAGCTTATGATTATATTTTTTGATCCGCTGCTGTACTCAAGTTGAAATTTTCACAAGTTGTGTCTTATAGATAGTTGGAAAATGTCTCTCAAGCCGAATCCGCCCCACCCCCACCCTATGAGTAGAATATTGTTGTTTGAAGTTAAAGATACAGAAATCATATTGCTGTAATATGTGAAAAAAAAGAACGTTATCGAAACAAAACAACAACAAAAATCCTTGTTAACTCAAAGCTTCTTTATAAGCTATGTTCTTATAACAAAAACGTGTACTGCAGAGTGATAATACCGAAATTAAATAAACATTTCAATTATGCGCAGTGTTTATGTTTTGTTTTTTTATCAGGTGAATTTATCAAAGCAATAATGAAAAAATTCAATTGGAATCACTTATCACTACTCTATTCCAGTGATGATATATGGTCTAAGACTTATCACGCTGTACGAGATATTGTTACCAAAAGTAATGTCACGATGAAACCAGTGATTGATATTGAAATATTGCGGAAAGACAAAGAATTAATGGAAGATATAAAACTTAACAGTAGAGGTATGATTATTCCAATGGGCACGTGTCATTTTCTTTCACGTCTGACGTCAAAATAACGTATTATTTACGTTAAAAAAGCTCCATACGCCAACAGAGACGTGAGTTCTCGAGTAGATTCATGCTCATGAAAGACTATCTCAGCCGGCAAAAACCTTATTTTGCTGACTTTGAACTGGTTTTGCCGGCTGGGATGATATCGTACATGCCCATATATGGACTATGTATTGTATCGCAATACACAGCATCATCATAAATATCCCTCTTTTTTCACAACCTCTATGAATAGAACCAATCTACAAGAGTCAAGTTCTCTGGATTGTTTACTTAGCTTAAAGCTTACTGATGACTTAAAATGGGATGAAAACATCGCCTCTATCGCTAAAAATGTTTTAACTCTATTAAACCCGGGCTTTTTTGGTCTCTATATAACCGGAGGGCTGTTTATGACACGAAAAACCTCGGCCGCGGGCTTTGTCCCCCCCCCGGGAGTTACTAGGGTTAAAGTTGATTGGTTATTTTATCGTTTGCGCAAATATCTACATGAGGATGTTCAATTCTCTATTTATACAAAAGCCAAATTCGTCTAACGTTTGAATATTATTGTCACATCTGGAGAGCTTCTCAACGATAACTATCATCACTTTATTGTGTTGAACGTCGTCTTCAAGGCTTAGTAGGTGACAGATTTTTCTCAACTATTCAGCCTCTTTCAAATCGTCGAAACGTTTTTCTATCGCTATTTCCATGGTAAATGCTCTCACAAACTACACTTCATTGTTCCTCCTCTTCGTTCTTTCTCTTGAGAAACTCGCTTTTCCAAATCATGCTCCAACCACCCGTTCTTTCTCAAAATTCAGAAATCTCAATAATCAACATCTTACTTTCATGTATTTGTGAATAGGTCTATACTATTTATCGTAATCGTATGTGTCTTCTCACCAACATAACTGAAGATACATGTGGATTATTAACTCTTTTGTAAATGTCACCCGTATTTCCGATATTTTATCAGAACTGGAGATACATGTGGATTAACTCTTTTGCAAATGTCACCCATATTTCCGATATTTTAACAGAACTGGAGATACATGTGGATTAATTTTTTTGCGAATGTCACCTGTATTTCCGATATTTCAAAGTGGCATTTCTAGTGGACACGTCTTTTCGACGTTGATAAGACGTCGCGTGCTGGCAGGGTCGATTCGATGCGGATTAGATATACGAGTGCATAAGGATACAAACAAACCAAATTGCTGTCTTCATTCTCAGGCATGGAACAGTTGTTATCCACAGTGAAAGCAAATAATCACCGTATATGAGTGATTTGTGAACATAGCTTCAAGTTACATTGCCTGCATCTCATGTCGATTAGACATTACACGTCGTAACAGCCATAGTTTCATTTCTCATTACATCGAAGTAAAGGTGATAATAATGATGGAGCAAAAGAAGAATCGTTTCTGGCAAGTTCAGACATTCAAGCTGTGTTTACGCCTATTAATGCGAACGAAATAAGTTATTCATTAAGGTGTTCCATTTTACATTTTAAAACTCGCAACTATATGTTTCGTGTATTTTTTTTATTTTTTCTGACAGTTCATGTGCAATTGTATCACTCATATTCGGAACATATCACAATACATAATTTACGACTATATATACCATGTTGAAACTAGAACATTCATGAATTCGAGAAATATTGTTGCTAACTATATATTTAACTAAATAGTGTATTTAAAATGTAAGAACGAAAATAGTGAATGTATCATAGTGTCATAGAAACGCATCAAATCTTTATCATTAAGTAAATATGAAATACGAAATGGACTGAATGAAAACTCGTGCGTAGTTATTAATTCATCTTCAATCATAATGCTTGTTGAAAATGAGAAAGATCAGACAACATGAAATTGATTTACATTTTAATATTTTCATTGAATCCAAACTTATTAATTTGTTTAAAACCACTAAAAATTGGATGTTTATTTCAAGAAAGCGAAGATATTAGTAAATACTACCTTCTTCGAGCAAGTGTAGACATAGTTAAAGTTATCTTAGATCCACTATGCGAAGAATTTGGATACGCCATAGAGTATCTTGTTCAAGATAGTGGCTGCAATGAAATTAAAGCTACTGGTGCAGCAGCAAATTTAATTCACGAAGAAAATGCTAATGTATTAATTGGAACGTCTTGTAGTATTGGGTGTATACCTTCTGGTTTTCTAGCCGCTTTTGACAATGTTCCAATGATATCTTATGGCTGTTCTAGCGCGAAATTATCTGATAAAGACTATTATCCTACTTTTGCTCGGACGAGACCTTTTGCTCGAGAAATGAAACATGAACTTGCTGATTTTATCGAACATACTGTGGAATTATTTGATTGGAATCAACTGGGAATTATTTATTCATCTTCTGATGTGTGGTCAGATACATATGAGAAGATAGCCATCCACTTAAGAACTAACAACTTTACTACTGTCATGCCTACCTATACTCTAGAAAGTGTGCACGACAGAAAAGAAGCAATGTCAGACATTTCAAAAAAGGCGCGAGGTACGTATAGAATAAAAAAAACTTAACTGGTTATTTGTGTCAAAGTATAAGAAAGATCAGCTGCCATACATTAAGCTAAGCATAGCCAGTAATTATTTAAATCTAGTATAAAGCCGTATTTTTGAAAAAGGAGTCTGTCAGAGCACTGATTACATACGTACTCATACTTAGCTACACACGCCAGTTAATAGGCTACTACTATAATCAAAATCAGTACACATGCCTTTAATCAAATATTTACATGATTTATAGATCAGTAGCACTTCATCCAAAAGGCTACAGTATTACCAAACGCCTGTCAACCAAGAAAAAAATACAAACACACATACCTGCCAGCTATGTAGTTAATTGCATTCGTCTTTTTATCTATTATGTTAATACTTAACCGTGAAGTTCTTTGTGGATGCATGGATGTTCGCACAGCAGGCATTTCTTCTTCTTCTTCTTCTTGTAATGAATAAAGTCGTGCTAGCAATATTGCCTACTCAATCTTTCAATTATAAGTAACTAAATCACCAAGAATCGGACCAGGGAAAATTCGACCCTTTTAATTATTATTTTAAACTCCCGGTTATTCTCCCTTGGAGGTTCAAATAACAGGTTATTCTCCCTTGGAGGTTCAAATAACAGGGAGGTTCAAATAACAGGGAGTCTACTGTATATTCGATTAATCGATTATTTATTTTTTTCAGTCATCTTATTTGTATGTTATGCAAGTGATGCAACTGAGTTATTGTCATATGCATACGATTTGGGAATGTACAACGGCGAATATGCATTCATAACTATTGACTTTAGAATCATTAGTGGAGTCGAAAACACACCTTGGTATACAACGCATGATATCTACAACGGTATCCTGAATGTTGGTGTCAAATCGGGAAGGGAAGCTTTAGGTCCAGAAAGGTTCGGGTTATTTGAAAAGGAATTGAACAGAATTATGCTTTTGAATTATGGCTATGATTATGCAGCCCAAAATAAATCAGTAAGTATAATGCAGCAAGTAAAACTTACCCTGTACACGTGTTGTAAACACAAAATGATATCATTTCGCTGGCTGCACTAAGCCACCAAACGAGATTTGATTAGACTACAATCCCTCACGTAAATATTTGAGACAAGGTGAATTTTGTGCAAAAATTCCGAATTTCAAATTAGGCAAAAGACTTAAATTTCGATTAGCAAGGCGAACTGCACGGAAATTCGCTTTTGAGCAAAGAGCCTGGGTACTAGGCTGCTAGAAGCAACAAAATTTGGCGAGTTTCTAAGTCTTATACTTGGATAAACCCTTGAGATAAACCCCAAGGGTCGTCTAGTGGTCATTTTCAGCACTTGCGTTTTGCTTGTGGTTTATATTGCTTGTTAAAATTTTAAAACGTCTCATAATTTAAGTGAGGGGTTGTAGATTATCCATTTTAATCTCTTTGCATAAATCAGCAAACATTGAAACGGCCTTACGAACCTCAAAATAACTGTTGGATATCACCTGTGGAGGAGTGTTTTTTGAGTACAGTATCATATCTGAAAACTGTACTAAAAGCACTCCTCCACAGGTGATACTCGACAGTTATATTCAGTTATATTGATTGAGATTTGCGCTTACGAAGTTAATAACGAAATCAGTGCATGTAGAAACCAGGCATGTATTTATTACGTATGTGGACAAAGTTGTCAATCCATACATCTTTCTATATATATATATTATATTGAAGCAGGAATCTCTATTGAGAAAAACACCATTTAATTTTTAATAATAAGATTACTAAAAGTGGTAGAAAATTAAATCTCAAAGATCTATATAAATAGGAAAGAAATTATTACACGAGAGAGAAGTTTCGTAAAATTATATCAAGATCTTATAAAAACATCAGGTATATACATATTTTTGTTATTTTGTTTTACCTAACGATAGTCTATTATGTGGTCTGGTGAGTATCGTGACGTAATGTTTTAGATGACTGAATCTGATAAAAAGCTTCAACAAACTCCCAATCAACAGGTAGGTCATCAGGAAAGTTAAGTTTACAACTTGAAAACTTTAAGAGTTTGAGGGGACGTTCACTTACATCAGCGGGCACTCGACGTTAAACAGAGTTAACGTCATGAAATTATACACGACTAATAAATTGCAGTAGTTATCTCACATTTATTTAATCATTCCAATGGATAAAAACTTGTTGAAAGTACGAGTAAAGAGACTAGAACAACGTTTAGCATCTTTACTTTGAGTTCGAATAAGTTTTATTTGAGTATGCATACATGTAGATATAATCTCTAGGTTACTGAGTTTAATAAGAGGATAATATATGGATCTATCCGAGGTATTTCAAAAATTTTAATTCGTCATTGATACTACTACAATCTTGTGGGGAAAAACTTGTTGAAAGTCTGCAGCTAGAACAACATCTTTGTTGTTCTAGCGTCTTTGCTAATTTTGCACAAGTTTTTGCCCACTGGGGCTTTCGAATATTTCCTCGACTACATCTAAAAAATATCTTTCGTTGGTAGTCTTTCTTTGAAAGATCATGTAAAATCACAAATCCTCTGTTCTGCTTTATAAGCAACCTTGTACCCAGGGCTTTTTGACTGTCAAGAAGCCCTGGGTACTAGGTTGCTCTATACGCCTTTTCCCCTAAAAGAAAAATTTCCTGCAAAGGCATCCAAACTCATTTTTTTTCTTGCTTCTTTGATTTTTTTAAGGACAAGAAGCGCCGGGGATATTTTGATCTTTTAGCTTATAAAGAGTTTACATGTGTCGAGAAAGACTACGGAGTAAAGTCCCAGGTAACTGTTGGATATTGCTTTTAAAGGTGTGTTTCTTTAGTATAGTTTTCAGTTTAGAAGCAGAAAACTATACTAAATAAAAAACCCTTCACGGGCGATCTCCGGTAGTTACATTCAGGCTTGCATTTATTGTTTACATTTCTCTACTAACTTCGTTCTGTTCTTCATTCCCTCTTCTTGTGATCGTAATAAGAGCAAAAAATCACTGTGAATGAGGGATTACTGAAGCTATGCTACAAGACTCTCCTCCATAATGTATATTTACTCTTATCTTAACCATTGTTCTTATTTATAGCAAACAGCATGTAAGTTCAGTCTAAAAACTGACAACAAAAAGAACACAATAAAAATGACGATGGATGGTCTTGTCTATGTAAATTTCTCTGAGGCTGCTCGTGAAGGAGATCTTTCAGCGCTAAAAAGATGTTCTCGAAAAGATACAAATAGAAGAGATATCGATGGAATGACACCTGTTCAATGGGCCGCTTCTTATGGTAATCTAGAAGCATTGAGGATACTTGTTGGAAAAGGGTTAGTGTGGCCATCTTCGACTTGCGTTCACGCTGTTCCTCATCTATCCGATATACTCAACGGAATGATTTTGTTTCGCTTGTTGTGTGTAGTGAAATGGAATCATTTCGGTATAGTTTTCGATCAGGTGTTCACATTTGAAACGGAATGAGATCGTTCTGAAATAGTTTCTATCCGACAAGTGTGAACATAGTTCACACTTATTGGATAGAAACCATTTCGGAGTGAATTACATACCGGATAGGCCTTGCGTTACTGTTACACTCTATCCGATATAATCAGCGGAATGATTTCGTTTCGTTTGTTGCGATAAGTAGACACTTGAAACGGAATGAGATCGTTCCAAAATAGTTCTTATCTGACAATACGAAATGAAATTAAACGCACTCCAGTTTGCCAACTAAACTAGGAGTTGTTATCGAGAGAATTTGAAAATCTGAGACAGTCCTACGAAATGGGAAGTGGGATATTTACAACCTCGTTCCCAGGGCTTCTTTCCGCTTTTTGACGGGAGATACGGCAAAAAAGAGGAAAGAAGCCCTGGGAACGAGGTTGAGATATTTAATATCTATTTCTTTTGCTTATTTACCCAACAATACACTTCCATTCTATATCTACAAGCCCTCGCATAAATATTTGAGTCAAGGTAACATAAATTCCGAATTTCCACTTAGATAAAAAAAAGCCTTAAATTTTAGGTAGCAAAAAATCAAATATGCTCTAAGAGCCTGGGTACTCGGCTGCTAGGAGCAGCAGAATTTGTCGAGTTTGCAAGTCTACTCGATAAATCTCTAGAGACTTGACCTGGATGTTTTCCGCCCTTGTCGTTTTTCGCATTTGAAATCTGTTTGTGGCGTGTATTATTCACCAAAATTCATGAAGTTTCTCATTATTTATTATGCGTTGGAAAATACCTGTTCAAAGTCAGCAAAATAACGTTAGAACAACGTTCTTTTAACGTTGTTTTAACATTATTTTGCTGACTTTGAACAGGTTTTTGCCGATTAACCCAGCGAGCAAAAACTTATTCAACGTTGTCCTAGCGTCTTTACTGTGAACTTTGAATAACATTTTTTACTCATTGGGAAGTTATAACTCACATTACGCAAACCTTATTTTCCCTACATGTTCAAAGTCAGTTCTTTGAGCGTTGTTCTAACATTATTTTGCTGACTTTGAACAGGTTTTTGCTGGCTGGGTATATGCCTTCAAAAGCTTATAGGCAAGAATATCACCCAGTGGGCAAAAACTTGTTCAAAGTCCGTAGTAAGCATCTTTAGTTTGGGCAGTCGTAATTATTTAATGTTGTTTTATTTTTCTAGGGGAAATCCAGATAAACCAAACAACGAAGGGCACACTTCATTACATTTAGCTGCATCTGCTGGACAACTACATTGTTTAGTATTCTTGACCAACTTTGGTGGTAATATTTACACTATGAGTGATAGTGGTACAACGCCTATACAAGAAGCCGCCAATAAAGGGCGCGTTGAATGCATACGTCATCTTGAAACATTTATAACACACCAAGTTGAGCAAGATAGAAGTAAAGTTGAAAAAATGCAAGAGAAAGCGAAACGAGATGCTGAGAGAAGGATAAAAGAAAAAGGTAAACTTTTAAAAAAGCTAGATCGAGACTACGAAAAAAAATCAGCGAAACACCGAAAACTTGGTGGTAATACATACTTACATGCTTCGAAACAAAACGGTAGCGTGGAACTAGACGAAACAGATAACAATAATAATGATCACCTAAAATTAACTTATTCACAACTAACAGGTTTACCTTACGAAGAAGATCGCCCCGATGATGATTCAAGTACGACCAGTTCGTTTCGTCGTATCGAGGAAGAATTCTTAACCAGAACTTCGCTTACATCGGATGATATATTACTCGAAAGAGGTATGTTTCCGAGTAACGATAAAAATTCCGAAACAACAGAAAACTCAAATATTACATCGTCTACTAATAGTAAACGTTCGCTACAAGGAGGTCAAAGTTTAGCTGCTTCTTTACGTTCAATCCCGACAAATCATGGTGTTATACAAAATGGATATGGACTAAGAGGTTATCCAGGTCCAACCATTACACTGAAAAATGGAAAAATAATAAACGTAAAAGAAATCGGCGACTTTAACTATAGCAACGGACAATCATTTGGAAAACCGGTACAATTACAGAATGGAAGCATTATATTACCGAATAAACAGAACGGTAAACCAAATAACGTAGCTGACATTCAAATGGGACCTTTGTTTACATTTTTAGCGGCATTACAATTAGAAGAGAATCGCGAAATATTTCTAAATGAAAAGATCGATCTTCGTGCATGTTTGTTATGCGATGAAGATGATTTAAGAGAAATTGGTTTACCTTTAGGGCCACGTAAAAAAATTGTTGATGCTATAAAACAAAGAAATATAATACTAGAAAATGAAAAGACAGATCTGAAAGATTCAGCTGTATAATGTAATATTTACACGGTATGAAAGTCTACCAAATACGGAACTTACTGTGAACTTTAAACAAGTTTTTGCTCACTGAGGAAAGTATTTAAACACACCATGAAAAGACTATCTATTGCGAGGTTATTTTCGTACACACTTTTTTGTATTGCCATATATGGAGATACATCAGTCCGTACAAAGTATGCTCCGTATTTGGCAGTCTTTCCGCGTCATGAAAAGTTTACAAAATAAAATCATCTACACAATGTGTTAAGCTTTTTTTCGCCTATACAGTTCACCTTGCAAAGTTTGTCAGAGATATGGGGCTGTATGTATGCAAGATAACGAGAGTTTTTATCTATTGTTCCTTGGCTTTCATATTCACTATATTCACAGACAGGAAATAAAGCCGTGAAATAAAGCCGTGTCGCAACGGATTCCCACAATTCGTTCGCTTGAGTCCTAAACACGGCAGTTTCAAACAGCTAGAAATCGGAAACTAAAGGTGCGCATGCGTCAGCGCAACTTAAAAAAATGGCGATTTTGAGATGAGAAGAAAATCATCAAAATAATGTACTTTTTGATGTGTATGAAACTGGATTTTAGAAGCTTGTTAAAGTGTTAAACTTCCTTATTATGTATTGATTATGCTTTCGTTAGCCCAACTATGTAAAGAAATCCGGCAATGTGATTGGAATCAAGACGATTTTTTCCCGTCAAAGTGAACCCACCAAAAAAGGATGGTAATAGGAGGGGGCATGGACGTGCAAAAACAACGAAACTCAAAGTTTTCCGGTACTTAAGGTATATATATTCTGAAAGATGAATAAATTGTCTAAACGATATAAAAAAATCAAAGTGCAAACATCGCACAATTTTTTGCTATCCGACACCAAAAATCATGTTTTCAATCGATTCAAAATGGCTAACTACAGGGTGTAAACAGAGAATCTTTGATGTTATAACGGCTCATATAGGTCGATAACATAAGTAGAATATAGTATTCAAGATTGTATGAGGTGAAAACAAGGAATTACCAAGTCAATATATTAAAAAAAGCAATAAAAACACTGCCTACCCCTTAAATTATCCTATGCGGGTAAACTAAAATGCCCCTCCATTTTAGTTTACCCGCGTAGGATAATTTAAGGGGTAGGCAGTGTTTTTATTTGTACTGTGTGATCACACATTTGAATATTGTATATATAAGTGATCCAAGGTTTTTGAAAATAAGGGCTTTTAAATATAATTCTGGGTACCTTAAGGGAAGAAATTTTGGCGGGAATTTAATTTGGCGGTTTTGGGCAAAAACGGCCAAATCCGCCAAATTTTCTTCCCGCCAAAATTTCTTCCCTTCAGGTATATAAGTCAGCAAAAAAAAATACCCAACATGAATTTGCCACCCCTCTGCTACTAGGCACGGGAGAGTGTACGGCACTTCACAAACATTCTCTGAAAAAATTAAAACTAAAAAAAACAAAAAACTATATGGTAGCTTTAGCCACTTTTATCCTAGATGTACAGAATATATGCACATTTATTGCTTATTTAACATTTCAAACAATGGATTTGTTATAGGCTTATAG